>NW_019384257.1:1984589-2021812 GCF_000648655.2 Copidosoma floridanum | reverse complement strand
AATTATTTCACGAAATTAATAGTATTGACCAACGTGAAATAATAATTGAAAATTATTATTTGAATTATTTCACGTATGAATATAAATTGAAAATAAGGCACTCCCATATATTGGTTGCGCCTAATTATTATTTTATACTTTATTTATTCAAATTTAATATTTTATCTTACACTGTCCTTATACCTATATGCATACGTTACATGTAAGGTACAGCACAGCATCTAATAAACTAGTACTGCTGCGCTAGTTTACATTTTTAACATTTCTGTATACCGAGAACGATGTACAACCGATACAACGAAGCAACAGTTCATGCAGTTATGCCACTTTTATAAAATAACTTTACAAACTTTGACAAAGTGCACACAACGAGCATTCAAACCCTATGGTTTTTTATTTTTTAGCACGCATTTCGAATCAAGTGATTTCGGGGTTTGTCCAGTATGACTGGACTAAACAGACGGTTCTTCATTCCTGAACGAACCTTTTTTGTGAGCATTGTAACGAAGGAAGATGGACGCCAGTATGAAAATTTGCCATTATTTATTCTCTTCTCCTTGTGTAAAAATACTAGTCACAGTAGTGACTGCTTGAATAACAGTTAAACTATTTAAGTAAAGTATAGTCTGTTTGTGTAACTTCCAGATTTTTTTGTATGAGCACTGACAGGAAAAGTTCATTGGAGTATATTTTGTGAGCTTACGTGCTGTACTTGCATTATTTTCATGTAATGAGCTTCAACTAGTTATTTGATGACTAACCTCAATTTAATAAAAATGTTGTGTTGAGTGTTGAAATAGTACGATCAATAGATCTTCTTTGAAGCGGTTCAATCCTCAGCTATAATCATTTAACATTATATACAAATACATAGTTTTCAGGTTGGATTACACTTAAAAATGCCACCAAAATTATCAGCTTAACGTAAGCCGTTGATTGACTAAAAGAAAGGCGATACCAAGAAACAAAAAAGTGGTTCTGAGAAAAGAAGAGAAAGGAATAAAAAATTAATAGAGAAATCTAGTGAGAATGGCCAGAAACTCAAGTTTTTATTTCAATCTGGAAATTTATCGAAAGTCAGTTTTCCTGATCCTAATACATCTCAAGAGAAACAATAAGGTACAGACCCAGAATGTATTACTTCTCCCAATGATTCTAATAATAGCAATCTAAGTATGAATGATGATTAAGTTGAGCAAGAAAAAACCGAGAAACAAGTAGATGTTGAAGGATGTAAAAGGAAACAAGTAGCAGAAGTTGCGAAAAAATTGTAATCCCTCGAGCCCATGCCAGCTTTAAATAAAGCCACTGAATCATTTCTTTTCTTTGCAAAGCCTAAAGTTAAGGACCATCCGGTATTTTTTAAATACCATTCTTATCAAGTTACTAAAGATAATGTGATAAGAAAAACCTTTTATCGTAAGGATGGTACACAAAGAATTTAGATATCGTACGACGAAAACAAGAATGCACTATTTTGCTGGTTATGTTTAGCTTTCTCAACGGAATCAGACAAATCTTCCTTTATTACAGGGTTTACTGATGGAAAACATATTCACGAAAGAGTTTACCAGCACGAGAAATCAGTATCACATAAGAACTGTGCAGATGCTTTGTTATTACATCAAAGCTATTCGAACGTTGCACAGCTTTTGTTCTCTAATCAAAATAGCCTAAGACATTTGAATGTCATGAAAAATATCAAAATATTGGAACGGATAATAGATGTTATAAAACTCATTGGTACGTGTATACACAAAACTATATTTTTTTAGTGAAGTTTCAGGTTTAAATAATATTATTGCAAAGGTTTTTTTAAATTAATATTGTTTTAATTTACTTGATTAATTTAATGAATATCATTTAATGATTCACTTTTTCAATAGGTAAACGTGGTTTAAGTTATTGTTCTCACAGAATGGAGGCTGCATACACACTAGAAAATACTTAGCAAGATCATGGAAATTTTTTAGAAATTTTGATGCTTTTATTAAAATATGACAGTCTTTTAGAAGAGCACATAAGTCAATGTATTAATCTAAGGAAAGCTAATCATTCATTAAAGCTTACAGGTAGATCAGGCAGGGGACATTTCATTGCTATGATTTCTAAAACAACGATTAATACGATTATTGATGTTATATCACATTTAATTCAAAAATTTATAGAAGAAAAAGTAAAACCAGCAAAAATACTTTCCGTGCAAATCGATACAACGCAAGATATTACAATTCAAGATCAATGCTCTATTATAATACGTTACACACATGAAGAAAAAGTTTTTGAGAGACTATTGAATGTTGTTAAATGTGCGAATACTACTGGTGAATCTTTTAAAAACACTGTCGAAAAAAATCTAACCACTCTTGGTATTGATATGAAGAATTACATCGGTACTTCCACTGATGGAGCATCAAATATGCAAGGACAATATAATGGGTTTACTGCATGGTTATCTAAAAACTCTTCAAAAATGATGCATGTCTGGTGTTTTAGCCACAAGTTAAACCTTGTTATAATTGACACAACTAGCATAAATGTGTTTTGTCAATCACTTTTTGGACTTTTAAATAAAACCGCATCTTTTATTAGAGAATCTTACATTCGAATGGATGTTTGGTTATCTCTATTGTCATCAAGCGATAAAAGGCGTATGAATTTAATTGGAACAACGCGGTGGTGGGCTAAGGATTCTGCTTTGACAAAAGTTTTTGGATCTCCCAAAAATTGAGAAGACTCTCTTTACATAACAGTGATAGCTACACTCAAAATAATTGAATGTGACACCCGATTAAAGTCTGATGTACGGGCGAATGCAAAAGGATTGAGAGAGTCGTTTTAAAAGTATGAAACAATTCTCACAGCATTCATGTTTTTGTTTATATTCAAAATCACAACGTACTTATCTAATTTTTGACAATAAAAAGGTCTTAATATTTCAAAAGCATTTAGCATGGTCAAAACAACAATTAATTAATTAAAAAACCTCCGGATAAAGTTTGAATCTGTAAAAAAAGCAGCAGATAATTTCATTATGAATGCAAATAAAAAATTAGATACAAGAGATTCAGAATCTATAATTGAATGTGGACTACCCGAAAAAAGAATAAGAAAGAAAAAATTACTCCCTGGAGAAAAAAGTAATGATAAAGTCCATTCAAACCCATGTGATGTTTTTCCAATAAAAACTTTTTATATTGCCATTGACACTGCAGTTTTAACTCTACAAAATCGTTTTGATACAACAAATGATGCGTTTTATCTAGATCTTACTTTATCAGATCCTAAAAATTTTGATGAAATAAGAAAAAAAAGATTAAAATCCCCTGCTCTTAATTCTTTATGCGAAAAAATATCTGGGTTCGAACAAGATGTTACTCCTGAAAAAATGAGAAGTGAGTTATTAAATTTTATAACTAACTGGAAAACACTAAAAACCACCCCTATGGAAGAATATGAATGTAAATATAAAGAGGCTTAAACATTATCTGACACTGAATCAAATGAAGATGATGAAGAAAACTCTCAAGCAAACCATGATTTATGTAAAAATTGTCTTTTATGCTGTTTTCATATTTTGCATAGATACAATTTATTAGCTGGAATATATTCAACTTTATATGCTGCATGTAAGTACTTATTGCCCTTATCTATAACGCAAGTAGCCTGTGAGCGTTCTTTTAGTCTTTTAAAATTTATAAAGAATTGTTTAAGAAATTCTATGAGTCAAGAAAAGTTAGAAGCATTCATGTTACTGGTATCAGAAAAAGATATCTTAGAAAATTTTTCAGTTGATAATATAATCAAGAGTTTGTCGTTAAAAAGTAACGTTTTTAGAAATTTACTTGTGTACTAAGCGTATTTATCGAAATAAAGACTAATGTAATAACATTAAGGTATTATATCTCTAACTTATTGCATTAACAGAAGTTGAAAATTCTTACAACAAAGATGCACTGATAAACAGCAGAGTGCACGGGATTATTTGTTTATTCAAACATTAAACAGAAGGCCCCACAGGTCATTTAGGATTAATTTTTTAGGGATTATACAGCATGATTTGTAACGGTGGCATTTCCCGAGAACCGCGTGTAGAGCGATTTTTTCTGACGTGAACCCCGTTGGAATTAATTTTTTAGGGCAAATAGCTTTTAAATAGGAGCCGATTGAAAATACGTTCCGAACTACCCCTAAATAAGGTTGGAAGGCTATAGCGCGCCCGCATGAACTTGCGACGTTGCCACATTGTTATTGAAGCTTAGTCGGTAAGCAGTGAGAGCTATATCCATGTGCGCACGCAAGAGCGTCAGCTACTGCTGGTAACTTGAAGGTTAGATGTAAAATTTTTTACCTTAGGGTAAATATTGTCTGCTCCTTATGTTGTCAGTTGTTTATCCACGCGCTTACTGTCTTTCTCACTCTCATGTTAGACAAAAACATCTTTAAATTTTTATACTTAAGTAATGTTACCTCGAATGAAAGTAAAATACCATATCAGTTGGGATTTTGTCCACTCTACACGATAGTATTTTTGCAAAAATAGTCGAGCTCTCGGTCAAAAATATTGTTGTTAGGTATGTCTTGCTTATGTTCTCGGGTATGTCGTCTGTACACGATTTAGAACGAGTCCATTCATAAATTGCAATAATTAAGTACCCGCCAAGTGCCCGGGAAGTGCCCGGGAAGTACCCGCCAAGTGCTCGGGAAGTACCCGAGGAAGTGCCCGGGAAGTACCCGAGGAAGTGCCCGGGAAGTACCCACCAAGTGCCCGGGAAGTACCCGAGGAAGTGCCCGGGAAGTACCCGCCAAGTGCCCGGGAAGTACCCGGCAAGTGCCGGGGAAGTATCCGCCAAGTACCCGAGGAAGTGCCCGGGAAGTACCCGCCAAGTGCCCGGGAAGTACCCGCCAAGTGCCCGGGAAGTGTCCGTGAAGTACCCGCCAAGTGCCCGGGAAGTACCCACCAAGTGCCCAGGAAGTACCCGCCGAGTACCTGGGAAGTACCCGCCAAGTGCCCGCCAAGTCCCTGCCTAGTACAATACAGTCGGGTAATTCCCGGGTACTTGGCGGGCACTTGCCGGGTACTTCCCGGGCACTTGGCAGNCCAAGTACCCGGGAAGTACCCGACTGTATTGTACTAGGCGGGAACTTGGCGGGCACTTCCTCGGGTACTTCCCGGGCACTTCCTCGGGTACTTGGCGGGTACTTCCTGGGTACTTGGTGGGTACTTCCTGGACACTTGGCGGGTACTTCCCGGGCACTTCCTCGGGTACTTGGCGGGTACTTCCTGGGTACTTGGCTGGCACTTGCCGAGTACTTCCCAGGCACTTGCCGGGTACTTCCCGGGCACTTGCTGGGTACTTCCCGGGCACTTCTTCGGGTACTTCCCGGGCACTTGCTGGGTACTTCCCGGGCACTTGGCGGGTACTTCCCGGGCACTTCCTCAGGTACTTGGCGAGTACTTCCCGGGCACTTGGCGGGTACTTGATTATTGCAAAGTATAAATGGACTCGTTCTAAATCGTGTACAGACGACATACCCGAGAACATAAGCAAGACATACCTAACAACAATATTTTTGACTGAGAGCTCGACTATTTTTGCAAAAATACTATCGTGTAGAGTGGACAAAATCCCAACTGACATGGTATTTTACTTTCGTTCGAGGTAACATTACTTATGTATAAAAATTTAAAGATGTTTTTGTCCAACATGAGAGTGAGAAAGACAGTAAGCGCGTGGATAAACAACTGACAACATAAGGAGCAGACAATATTTACCTTAAGGTAGAAAATTTTACATTTAACCTTCAAGTTACCAGCAGTAGCTGACGCTCTTGCGTGCGCACATGAATATAGTTCTCACTGCTTACTGACTAAGCTCCAATAACAATGTGGCAACGTCGCGAGTTCATGCGGGCACGCTATAGCCTTCCAACCCCATCTAGGGGTAGCTTGGAACGTATCGTTAATCGGCTTCTATTTAAAAGCTATTTGCTTTAAAAAATTAATTCCAACGGGGTCCGCGGCAGAAAAAATCCATCTACACGTGGTTCTCGGGAAATGCCACCGTTACATATCATGCTGTATTTGTTTAAACCGTAAAACAGTAGGCTCCCCGGGTCATTTAGAATTAATTTTTTAGGGATTATATTTGTTAAAACTGTAAAAAAGTAGGCCCCCCGGGTCATTTAGGATTAATTTTTTAGGGATTATATTTGTTTAAACCGTAAAAAAGTAGGCCTCTCAGGTCATTTAAGATTAATTGTTTAGGTAAAACAATAGGCCCCCCAAGTTATTTTGGATTAATTGTTTAGGGATTATTTATTTATTTTATTGTAAAACAGTAGGCCCCCCAGGTCATTAGGGATTAATTGTTCAGGGATTATATATTGCTTAAGCCATAAAAAAGTGCACCCATGCAGGGGCCCTGTATCGTTGGGGGCCCAGAGGGAATTCTCCCAAACTTCCTTATGGCCAGTCCGCCCCTGAAAAGGGGTGTGGCATTGCAACAATAATGTTTGTACTGTGGACTAGATAAGTGCAAAAAAGTTTTCAAAAGAGATATCCATCTGAAAATTCATTTAATTCGTTCCCATAATGTATGTTCTGAAGATTCTCGCGTTACCCAGTCTGCCTTAGTTGCAGATGCATGAGGAAAATATATTTGTACATCTGCGTTATGTAAAAAGAAATTAGACGATTATGGCGGTTTGATTAAACATCTAAAGAATCACATTTCGAGTAACATTGAAATTTTATGCCCATATCCCATGTGTAATAGCACGTATCGAAAAATTAATTAATTCACTAGTCATTTAACAGGAGACCACATGAAATCGTAGTTTAATATTTAAAAATCACATATTGAACAAAACAATTACGAAGAAAGCTCACATGCAGAATGTCCATCTTATTTAGAATCTGAATGTTACTCACTGCAAGAAGTTTCACTGAGCACAAACAAACAGAATTACCAACAAAATTTTATAGATTGCTTTTTATCTAATATGGCTCAATTGTTTTTAAAAATACAAACGCTTTTAGTACCAGTGTCTACATTGCAGTATGTAATATCTGAGTTCTCAACGATGCATGTGGAATTATCAGAAAAATTAAAAGAAAGCATTCAAAAAGAACTCTTGCAAGAAAGTGATGTCAAAAATTGTGAACGGATATTGACTGCAATCTTTAAAAATGACGCATTTACTCATTGTCATGGAAAGTTAAATACTGCTTACGAAAGGAAGAAGTCTTACGAAAAAGAATATAATTATATTGAACCCGAAATAGTATTTTTCAATACTTTGGATGTAGCTAAAGAAAAATCGTTTTAGTACGTTCCTGTTCTCGATGCGCTGAAAAGATTCTTTTTCAACAACTCGGTAAAACATGCACTAAATACTGAGAATACCGAAAATAGCGATGTGTTATCAGATGTTACCGACGGGTCTCTATTCAAAAATGATTAATTCTTTAAAGATAATCAAAATGCACTTAAATTCAGCCATTACCAAGATGGTTTTGAAATAGTGAGTCCCATTGGTTTAGCAAAGACCAAGCATAAAGTTTTAGCTGTATTCATGACCCCCGGTAACCTTTCCAGCTGCATGCGTTCTCACATAAACAATATAAAACTTGTTGCGCTCTGTAAAGAGAAGGAATTTGATTATAATGCCTTTTATGGGAAAATAGTTAATGATTTGCTTACTTTAGAGAATGAATGCATTGATATTGATGGGCTTAGGTGGTTTTGTAGAAAATTTCAGCACGTGCCAATATTTTTGTCGGTACTGTTTAATGACAAGGTTACAATTTGATAAACAAAATGGCCCGTTAAAAAATTCTGATCGAAGAAGTGTTGAATCATACAACGAGTGTGTGAGCAGAATTAATGAGAACTGTAACGATTGTTGAGGTATAAAATTTGATTCTGTCTTCAATCGTTTAAAAACTTATCATGTTCGCAAGCCTGGTCTACCACCGTGTATTGTACGCGACATTTTAGAAGGCGTTGTTACCTATGATTGAAATCTGTGTATCAAGTATTTAATCAAAAAAAGGATGGTTTTCTGTGAAACAATTAAACTGTAGAATAAAAAATTTTCACTTTTCTCAAGAAGATCGACGAGATTTACCATTTACTATTGTACGCGGGGGTGAAAAAAAACCAGGTAGCACGTGGCAAACTTTAAATTTTCTTCACCTACTCCCTCTTGTTCTACAAGATTCGATTGTAGACCCTGATGACAAGGTATGGCAATGTGTGCTTATGTTAAGCAAAATGGTGGAAATAATATTTGCCCCCCACATTCACGTCAGTGTTTTATCGTATTTGCAAAGTTACCATAGACTCGTATATTGAGTTGAGAATGTGGTTATTTATGGAAAGGATTCGTCCAAACGATCATTATAAGCAACATTATCCGGAATCAATTTGGGAGTACGGTCATCTTTCTTCAATATATAATGCTATCAACTTCAATGAAAATAAGTTCAAAAGACGGGCACCCCCTAATTGCGAAGGAAAATCGGTAGATGTTCCTGCGAAAACTAAAAGTACTTCAGATAAGTATGGATGCATTGCTTTCGCACTACTCTTACCTGATACAAAATCATCTGAAACACAAGAGGCGAAACGTTGTGATATGATATAGTTGTTTGCCTCCCAAAGAAGTAGTCATGAAAGAGTCTCTGTTTTGATGGATTTAACCTACGTGATTCTACCAGTGCAAATAAATAACAAAGATAGAGATTTAAAGAGTATTTTTGATACGTGGCCGTTCTTAACGACTTCATTATACTTTATTCGACACGCTGATATACTATTGGGAAAAGATGTATTGAAAACTTGGGGAGCAAAACTTGAAGAGCATGCAATAAATTTAAGACGATATTGTAGAATAAAATAGCATGTAAACAATAAAGTGGAGGCAATAAACACAATCGCTGATGAGAGCAGTGTCGCTGTTAATGTAAAGAAAAGCGAAACCCCAAAAATTCTAAGTATTCTTCTAATGCTATTGGTATTGCATTCATGTAGTTCACTGAAACAAAAACTTGAAAAACGAATTTAAAAAAAATAAGAAAATTTAGATCAGTACTCACGATAGTTAAACTTCGTGAGTACGTCATGCTTAAATACAGTACGTCATGCTTAAATACAGTACTCACGAAGTTCAACTATTGTGAGTACTGAACTAAATTTTCTTATTTTTTTTTTAATTCGTTTTTCAAGTTTTTGTTTCAGTGAACTACATGAATGCAGTACTTATTTTTATAGAGCTTCGTTCTTCCTATGGGTCTCGCGACCCCCTTGTTACCTTAGAAATTGTGTGTCTTTATACTCATCTCATGTTTAAAGAACTTCGTTTTTACCGTGGGTCCCATGATCCATTTGTACCCCCTGGTTTGTTTTTTTTAATTTTTTTTTTGTTTTTTTCCATTTCTTATTTCATTTTTTTGTAGTAAGTTTGTTGAGAGCAGCCTTTATATATTACTCATCACAAAATTATTCATTTTTATAAAAGTGAGTGGCTTCGGTGGAGTATTTGATTAAAATTGGCATTCAAAAACTCTCATCTTTGTCGAAATGTTTTTTTTTTTTTTTTCTTGAAGTATATACTTTTTTCTTTAATTATATAAAATACTTAGGAATTTTTAAGCATATTTACTAATATTTTAATTCGATTGTCATCATCTGTTGATTAAATGTTGTCAGTGTTTTCTCGTTAAGCAAATGCTGTTCTTGAAATGCTGGTCACGCGTTTAAAATTAATAAATAGGCATTTATATGTATGATTAAATATGCAATATTGTTATACCAAACAATTTTATTATGTAATAATACTTGAAAGAGTTTGATTTGTTAAGATTGAAAATTGTTTTGTTAAGAGAAAGCGTGTACATTGCAGTTAAAATTATTAGAGACGCATATCAATCGCAGAATTAATAAAACTTTTGAACAATAAACCATGAAAAATACCTGTAAATTATTGTACTGAATAACTTTCTACTATGCCATTATTTTTTTAACAAAGTAAAATTTTATGCTTAGGATCATGTAAACATATTACTTAAATACTTGCAAAAATTCTATCTTACGTTGATGGTCACGTAAGTACAAGGAACCCCTGTGTAATTGATTTGAAATTAAAAAAATAAAAGAATTACATTTTTAATGTTCACGAGGTACTTTTAGCAATTTTACATATACTTATAATACGTAGGAATTTTAGCAATATTTTTAGTAACATGCAGAAATGTGTTGTGCTTCAAATGAAAAACTAATTCAAAAACTAGGAACGTTAACATAAATTGTGTATACGTCACGGTTTAGAATTACAATATTTTTATTGCAAATTTCAAAAATAAATTCTCAGTACTGCTGTATGGACCAGTAAAAAATATTTTATTTTGTACGAGTTTGCATAGGCATGTATTTTAGACCCACGAGGTTCTTAAAAAAGCCTTTTCAAACCAGTAACGAACATCTTTTTCCGCTCGAGAACCTACAATCGAGCGGTGGATGTGCCATTTTGAGGCTAGGAGGCGGAAAAATATATAAGTATTATTAAAAAATTCCTGCTAATATTTTAGCTGTTATTGTACTAACACAGTTGTAATTGTAATATTATTTTTGTTGAGGTATGTTTTACAAGCAGTGTTAAGAACTACGTGTATTTAATATATAGTTTTGTGCGCGTTCAGATTCCAATTTTAAGAGACAAATTTTAATTTTAATATTATTTTGTGCATTTTGCTTTCAAACAATTTTGAAAATTCTGAATGTTTCTTAAAATTGAATTCGTTTATGCACTGTAATTGTAAAAATCAAAAAATTTTTTTACAAAACGTCTTGGGAACTCAATAATACAAACAATTACGAAAATTACAAATAGTCATGAGCCACGTAGAAGTATGGCGACTTCAATTTTATGAACGTAATTGCAATTTTTATAACTTGTAGTACACGCTGACTTACAAAGCGATGTGACAGTTACAATTTTCTTATTAATATAGTAGAAAGACAATATTTCCAATGTTAACGTCTAGTTTTGCTTGGGTCTTCAGAAACATTTGTATATGTAGAAACTGTAAATGAATTTGCTGTTACAATGGAGGGATATTAAATTCACGAAACAATTTTAATTTTTTTTACATGTTGGTTATTAATTTTTAATAGCGCTTTTGTAAAAAAACTGCAGTTACATTTTATGAATTTAAGAATAGGAATTTTTAAAAGTGTATGATACCTAAAATTTATAATGTAGGTGCAAAAATTCTGGAAAAAAGCTTTATTTTGGTATACAAGAGTCTTTTGTTTGAAAAGTTAAGTTTTAGACAAGGGTTGGAAGTGGCATTTCGAGGCGATTTTTGCAATTTTTTTTGTGAAAAGGACAAGAAATTAGTGACATCCTTAAGTAACCAAAAATTTATAACATTTAACATGCCGTGGCATTGCAAGCATAACTAATTTTAGCTTCAAAATGTCGTATGATTTCTGGATACGATTTGAGCCACTTATGGCAGAATCACACATATATATTTTTAAGGCGTTATTTAATGTGTGTTTTCAGTGCCACAGACTACAAGTCAAGAAGAGTAAGAAAAACCGAAGGTAATGCGAGAAGTTCAATGTGAGTGAGGTATGGTTGAGTTAGTGTATGTGTAACAGAGAGACGGGAGAAGGATAAGCTCGTGACACGTCGGGAACAAACCAAGGGCTAGTTTGTCGCATCAAGGACTTAGTTTTAGAAACCTTTAACGATTTATCGATTTTTAGGAGCGTTAAAAGTTGTAAGACGCAAAGGAAGAGACGTGCTCATCTATGCAGGCTTACTGCATAGCGCAGTCAGTATGGTGCGAGGCATCAGGGAGAGCAGAGCGTGGGTACCAGAGTCGAGAATCACAGGGGAGGTGACAGGTAGTATAGAAGAGAATATAGAGAGAGAGAGAGAGAGAATGAGAAAACCAGATAAGGGAAGTATCCATCTAAATGAAAAGACAGCTGCCGTGTAGGGAATTACCCCACCTGGAGACGAGCCCCAGGTAGCGCAGAGCAATCGGGAGGACATTATAAAGGTACTGGGCATAACATACTAGAGACAGGTACGGAGATAAGGTATCTGGGTGATCCAAGCGAATGAGTGTGTAAGTGGGGAGAAGGAGAATGCTGGGAACGCGTAAGTGTGAGTGGTATTTTTCAGGTTAGTGACATGGGCCAGTACGGTGACCATTACGAAGTGTACATGACATGGTGCATCTGGGTGCATGCTTGTATATGTAAAGTAGGTGTGGGCCTCCAACAGCCGAGCCAAGGAGACGTTACACATTGAGGATGGCTGAAACACATACACCAAGTGGCATACTAAACTTAAAGGCACAGTGTATTAGTGCTCATATTGATAGAGAAGAGAGAGAGAGAGAGAGAGAAAGAGAGAGAGAGAGAGAGAGAGAAAGTGCCTGATACTCGAGAGTGTGTAGAGGATGAGTAAATAGCGTGAGTGCACTGTGAAATTTACGTAAGTAATTGTGGTAATTCGTAATTTGTGCCCCCCCTTTTCCCCTTCTGATCTTCTTTTAGGAGTGTTAGGCGTTTCGAAGCCGGGCACCTGTGGCAGACCTCCTAGAAGACAGGGATCCAGCATGTAGAAACTAAATAAGTGACTTGCGAGAAAATTTTTGAGGGATTTGGGTGGAAATTTACAGGCAAAAAAATCCTCGTCACAAAAGTAATAAACGATTAAAGTTAAGCATTTAAAAAAAACAACAACGAAAAAAGGGACGTATTTTATTTTTTATTTATCAATTTTTTTTATCTCAATTCCTCCGTTGCTGTTCACCCCACCACTGAGCACTTCTCTGTCTCTCTTGCCTCTATATAACAACTATCTGCTGGTAAAAATACCAGCGTGTAGGGCGAACAATTTTCTATCTCAATAAGTACTTTTTTTTGTTTCGACAAGCGCAAAATGTTGAGAAAAAAAATGAAAAATGCATTTTGGCAGTACCCGTAGGAGTTAGATAGAATAGCCATTTATCGTCTCCTGTCGCGATCTCTCTCTCTCTCTCTCTTTCTCTCTTTCTCTCTTTCTCTTATCATTATATTTATTGTACTCATACAGGTATACCTAGGCTCTGTTTATTGCTTTCGTCAATATCTTGCACTTGCAAAGAACGATAAACTAATTTTAAAATTAGTCTTATTTTTTTATTATTTTTTAAAAAATGCTTCTAAGTTAACATGATTATTTTAAAATGTGAAAATTTTACCATAATTCAAAGTTGTTTCAGGATCTTACAATTTTGTTTACTTTATTTCTGTACGTCAACCCCTCTTCTGCTAAGAGCCAATGAAGCTCACACACATGCACAATTACGTACAGGTATCCGAAAAGGGACAGAGAAAGTAGTACAGATAAACGTACTGTTAAACATATGTATATGTCTGTATATCGGTAGGTAGTTTAGATACACTTTACCATGTATGGTTATTCTTCCTCGTTCTGTTTGTTTATGTGTTCATATATATGAAAAAAATTTTAACATATATATCTGTTTGTTTTTTTCTAACATATAAGATTCACTGATAAAAACGTATATTCGTAAATAAACTGATTTTTCAATATGAAATGAAAATTATTTAGAGTTAAAAAAATTAATACTTTTTCATCATAGACAACTAAATATTATTGATATCAATCACGTTCTCTTTGATTTCTTACATCTGTCAGGGGTCCTAAGACTCACACCTAATTTTCTATTGCTCTATAACTAATAAATTAAAATCCATCGTTAAAAACTAACATTTAATTTTGTTTATATAAATATTTTTGAATAAAATTATAAAAGTTACGGGAAGTACAAGAAGTATACATTGTCACACAAAGGTTGAGAGAGAGAGTGACAAAGTTTAGTGGACAACAACAATCTTGTCGTTCTTTCTTTCTAGTTCCTCCTAGCTTTTACTCAGACGAAATATATACCTACACTTTGTACTTCGTATGACTATGTATAATATTGTAGATGAGATTGTATTTCTCTCTTAAGTTTTCAAACATTGCCAGCCTTTTTTTACGCTTACAAACTTTTGACTATTCCTACCACAGAGAACTCTACCTCTGTATTGGCTGGGAGCCAGTATAAAGAATTCAGAGAATTCAAAGCCTTTTAAATTAAACTCTTGAAATATTAAATAAAAAAACAACGTTGTCAAGGCAAAGCCTAACATCTCGCTTATTCTTGTCAGTTTTTTGTATAAGCCATGTTAGAACTGCTTTAACAATAAGACGTATCTTTAATTTTTCTAGTCTTTAATTCATTTCTGTTCTTAAACTATTTTCTAAAAAAATGGTTGTAGACGGTAAAAGTAAAAAACACAATTAACAAATTCTATAGTTCTTCTGCTAAACAATTTTTCAAGAGATTTTTAAACCTGCATTTAATAGAATCTAAATGCATTACAGTTGCAGCAAATTTATTATCGATTAAGATCAAAGATTTGTGGCTGAAGAAGAAAGTCCCAAGTATTAATAAAAGTAACATTGTACGTAAAGTGTTAGAATTACATGCAGAATACATAAATTTAAAAGAAGGAATAAATTTAAAGCTGAACAGTGTGTGACATCTCATGTCTTATACATAATATTTATTACTTCGAAACACAGAGCTTCGTTTTTAAATTATAAAAAGCAAAAGCTCAGCGATCTCGAACAATCAAGTGGTATACCTGCTTCTGCGATTGCGTGACATATAACTTACTGCTTTTGAAACAAGCTACTGTCGCAAAACTCGAACTACGCGTGCAACCTCAAACAATCTGACGAAACGCCCATCTTACAAAATTAATTTGCATCAGTATACAAAATAATGTGATTATTGAACAATTTTAACATTATTTACTGCGGATGTACACAAACAATATCATACACAATTTTGACAGCAACTTGTACTTAAAATAAAGTCCGAGAGATCAGCAGTTTTAACCATCAATTACTGTTAAAATATTGCACCAAGACTGTGCTCGTGTCAGTCAAGGGTAATTAGGTTACGCTCTGATTGATCGTTTGGATCTTCAACTTGACGCGTCATTTAAAGTCAAGGAGAAACAGAAAAAGACCATTTTGTACCCTGCATGTCTCGAGCCTTTAATTAACTAAGACGTTTGTCATAAGTAAATAAGATAAAAAAACTAATAGAATGCTACATCAGTGTTTTGGTGGGCTTAGGGGCACAAACGCAACTTATTGAAGAATACAAGAATTGTATTACTGGAAAAGTACGAAAAAAGATATGAAAATTTTTGTACGAAAATATAGAATGAGCCAATAATGTTAATTAATATGAATAAAAATAAAAGAACCTATTATCACAACTAAAACTCTTAGTAAAATTTTCTCAAAAATAGCCATTAATACTGTAGGACCATTAGCAGTAACAACATCTAGAAGTTAAGATATATTAGCTTTACCAAGCTTATTTCTTAAATACTGTGTAGAAGTATCTATACCATTCATCCAAGCTATGACAGTCGCAGATGCTCTGGCAATACACTCAATAGCTTTGTATGTAGTGCTTAAAATAGTACTCAACGATGATACAAAGAGTTTTCATAATAATATACTAACAAATGTTGCCCTAATTTCCAGTTTCAACCTTAGGACCACTACACTTTGTTATCTCCAATCTAACAGTTTACTAGAACGTAGCTATCTGTTTTTTGCAAGCTCTTTAGTAACAAAAGCTGCATTTCAACAGGACTATTATGAAATATTACCTATTGCTTTACATAAATACAATACATTACTGCGTACAGCTACTGGACTCTCACCATATAAACTAGTTTAGGCAGAAAGGCACGTTAACCAAAGCCATTTTGAACTAAAATTTAAATGCAACTATAATAACTATCTTATTGATTGGGTCCGTTGTCTCAGAGACTTGCATAAAAAAGCTATTTACAAGCTCATGAAGTGCAAACATAAAAATGATCTAAATTATTACAAACATACAAGACCGTAGAGATAAGAAGCCAGTATAAAAGTTAACACACTAAAACAACTTTGGAAAGTAAAATTAGATGAGCAGAATGATGTACTTTTGAAAATCACTTATATAAATGAATATTATAACAATAAAACACTCACAGCAAGGGATGAAAAATATCTACAGAGCATTTAAATTAACTAAGGTGCTGAGACTTTTTCAACAAGATTAACCCTTATTTAGGTACGCATAAAAACAAAAATTTCTTACTTTGCACTTTAACTTTATCCAAGGTAAAGTACCTAGTAGTAAGACACTTTTGACAGTAAAATTTCCTTTGTTCATTTATAAAAAACTAACAAAAAATGATGTTCAACAAAACATTGCAATAATTATTTAGAAGATTCCTAATATTTATTGAAAAAAAAAAATTTTTTAGGGTTATAAACAAAGAAAAGAATTAATATCAAAGAAAAATCTCAAAATGCTTTCTTACAACTCTCAACTACTCAATGATTATAACCTTTTTCACTACATGGTATAGTTTCTGGTAATTCGTTAACTTTATTTTAATTTTCAACTGTAACATTAACATGTTATATTTACTGATAGTCAAAAATTTTAGTTGTTTTTTACTGTCCAAGAACCAGGTATAGGAAAAATCTTATGTTATCAAATAGAAGCTATTCTTGGACAGAGTTATTTATATTTGTCAATGGGTTTAACTCTGATAAACTCAATAAAAATTATAATAATATACATTTTGCAAGGTAATTTTAGTAAGAAAATAACCTGGATGTTCTACGCCCAACTATAAATTATAATTTTTAGCGATTTTTTCCGTGTTCAAGTACTGAGTATAGGAACGCTCCTATGTTAATAAAAGAATCTATTTTTGGACAGCAATCTTACATGCTTTGTATTTAAAACATATTTTTACGTAAAAATGACAAAGAGCTTTAAAGACAAATTTTTTTATTAGGCATCAACATGCATAGATGGATTATAAATAAACTTTTTTTTCCTATATGAAAACGTCTTCTATTAAAAAATGGTAATTATATTGGAGTGTCCAACTACTGGTGCTAGTTTCATTTCTGTCTATATACTAGGTACTTTAGCTCAGCAAAAGTATAATTTTTTTCATTTATTTGAGTAACAGCTAACCTTAAACAACGAAATAATTTTATATTTGTTTTATACAGTGTAATCTTTGTTAGGAATAAATGTTTTTATAAGTCCATAGTATATGTCTCATCAGCAACTTAATTATTAGGATAACTATGACAAATGTTTTTTGAAAAAATTACATTAGTTGAAGAAATAGAAAAAATTAAATAATAATTGATTTTCATAACCGAAATTCTTTCTACAACAGTTAAACGTACAAAAAGTCCAAAGTTTATAACCAATAATACGCAATATTTTTTGAATCTGTAGTATTAAATAACTTCAAGTTAAATTAAGTAAATTTTCACAAATTTTCTTTCTGTATGTATACGATTATAAACACTATAAGCTAAAATTGTATTATCTCATTGTATTTTATATAACATATAAACATGAAACAATTTATAGGTACATGCAAGATTGTCAAGGAAAGATTGTAAGCTCAAAGATGTATTTCCATTCACTAATACTAAACAACCATTTGCTTGGGGCAAGTGTGATATAAATTTGAGACAAAGATCTACAGGAAGCAAAATTTCTAATATCTCGCAAAAAGCTCTTCAGATTTATTAAATAACAATAGTCATAAATCTTACAACTTTATAACTTAGTTTTTATGCGAGGATAATAATGATTTAGTAGAAGGGTAATTGCAATACTGCTGTGTCTCCTCTTACTTTATTTCTATAAAGCATTACGGACCTCACGGTAATGTCATCTTAATGACTAATGGTATCATGATACTTCGTTAAATGCAAATAGACTGATGAAAGAAGTTCTGACATCGCCCAAAAAATGCCGTGTTGCAATTTTGGTTTGTTACGTAATTGACCCTGCTAATTACACGAAAAATATCAAAAATGTTGTGAGTGTTGCAATTTTTGTGAAAATAACATTTTTTTACAAATTTAGACGAAGAAAAGCTGATAACTCAGAAACGGTAGCACGTATTAAAACTGGTTTGCACCAATCAAGAGGGCATGAAAAGTTACATATCAGTACACCCATTGTTTGATTTCAGTGAGTGTAAGGTTTTGAGAAAAATGGTCTAGATAACCTAAACGTCAATTGCAAAAGATAATCTCGTAGGGAAAAGCGGTGGTGGCAGCCGACAGATGCTATTTCTCTCTCTTCCCCCATGCTTATGACAGCATAAAAAAAGGAGCAAGTGTGATGGCACGAAATGAGTGGCAAGGGAGTGAGCATTTGTAGGTGAAAGAAAGAGATGTCAGCTGTACATATCCAGACTATAAATATATTGCATGCTAACGCTGTGGACGACGAGGCACAGCAGACCCCTTGCATTATTTTACGTACCAGAATCGTTGTATTGTTTCAACTTTTTTTGCACTACACTCGTAGGTCTTAAGGAAACTGCGATTCTTACTGTTTTACCTTAATTAAATGTCTTTTACAATAGGAAGATATTAAAATAATAACAGTAAGACTACGTTCCGACGCTGCATATTATAAACCTTAATTTTATACTTATGAAAGACTGAAATGCAGGATGGATTATTTTAAAATCCAAGAGAATATGATGTACTCTTTGAAAACAAAAACACTACGTCACACTCATCGTTAAATGCATAATACGCATTTAATTATTAAGCGACTTATCTTAAATTGTGTATATATGGCACATAATAATAAGAAATAAAAGAATAAATGGAAACGGAAACAATGCGACGTAACCAGTATATAAAATAATACAAGGCGTCTGCTGTGCCTTACCATCTGCAGCGTTGGCCCACAATGAATGCATAGTATATACTGTACATATAGTACATATATGTACAGCTGATCTCTCTCTCTCTTTCATTTACAAATACTCACTCCCTTGCCATTTATTTCGTGCCATCACACTTGCTCCCCATTTCATACTGTCATGAGCATGGAGAAAAAAAGAGAAAGAGCAGCTTTTGGCCACCACTACCACTTTTCCCTACGAGATTATCTTTTGCAATTCACGTTTACGTTATCTGGACCGTTTTTCTTAAAACTTTGCAATCACTAAAATTAAACAAAGGATGTACTGTTATGTAACTTTTCATGCCGTCTCGATTGGTGCTAACCATTTTTTAACACGTGCTACCGTTTTTGAGTTATCAGCTTTCCTTCGTCTAAATTTCCAAAAAAACGTTACTTCCGCAAGAATCGCAACACTCACAGCATTTTTGATATTTTTCCGTAATCAGCAGGGTCAATTACGTAACATACCAAAATTGCAGAACGATATTTTCTGGGCGAATTCAGAACTTCTTTTATCAGTCTAAAAGCATCTAAGTCTACTGCCTCTCACTAGAAATCGAACTACAATTAAAAAGTAAAATAACTAACAACTCTCTTATGACTTCACATTACAGACAATCAAAAGGCGCATTGACCAATCTGCCGCAAAATCGCTCAACCTAACAGATATATACCAACCATATGGTCTTCTTCATTTGTAGTACAGGCGCAACAGCCATGTAATGCCTTAAGGAAAAAGGAAGAAAAAGAGCCGATCGACAGCTTTAAGTCTTCTTACTGCAGCAATCACAATACAGTTAATGCAAATATCATTTGTAACTAATAAAGCAAAGTTTTAAGCACTCAATTGCCAATTTTAAATTTGAAGCTATTTCACACTTATTTTACACATATATGTAGCACAACATCCTTCACAATTAATGTAGCAAGGAAAATTTTCAATAGCAAAGTTTAAGGTAATAAGGTCTTTCATCATTACATATTGTATTTATTTATAGAAACACAATTTCTGTGTCTTATTTCTTGTAAAAATATATTATGTTACAATTATAGAGAAAAACCAAGCCAAAAAAAAAGTAATAATAATATATATAAAATTTTTTTTAGTATTTGACATAGGTTCAATAGTTTTCACTTTCATGATTTTCAAGGATGGCATCAACTAGGTGGAGGGGGGCATGTGACATCCTATGTCATGTACTTAATATTATATATAATAAAACTCAGTCGATAAAATGTGCGTGCCGATGAAACTTAAAAAGGAGTTCCAGCACGACAAAGGGACTTATGTAGTATGATAGCCATTCATCCCCCCTCGAACAAGAAAGTTCCTGTTTTAATCTCAGGGGCATATTTTTAAAGATATAAGGGACTCTCCGACCATTCAACTTGGAAATTAAGTGCAGTGGCACCATCTGTTATCAAATATTTGAACTTCATATAGGACAACTATTGTTTGGGTTGCATTTCCGAAAACGTTGCGAGCAATTGCAGCATGTGTAATAGAGACGCAGAATTTCAAATTCCAATTGCAAGAAAGTCTTAAATTTCATTTGTTACTATAACAAAGTTATTAAATTTTGTGTATTTATACGTCATCAGCTAAGTTATATTTTAAAGTTAAAGCGACATAATTTTACCTATCCAAACTAGCAGCGTAACCCGGCGTTACTCGGGTTAAAATACATCGCTGTTTTAATAGTATAAAAAATATGTAATAATATATTTTTAACGTAGATATTATACATTTCTACCTTAGATATTGAGAGCCTTATATTCATCCATTAAACATATGGTGTATATAAAGTATATATAATAGAGTAAACTAATTGTGATTTATTAACTTATAAATAATAATGCAGCATATTCATGCATGTGACATGGGCTTCCAATAAATGTAGATGTCAAGATGATCAATTTTCCTATGTTATCGACGTTTCTATCATTCACCATAGCATCTCTTAAAAGGATGTATTCATCCGAACGCAATTTTCGTTGATTATGTCGAATAAAATCTTATCTTTCTGTCTTAATTTGAGTATACATGTCTACAACAAACTGCTGAAATAACTACTGACCGCTTAAAATATGGTTATATTCGACATTTTCAGTCATAATTATAAAAGCATAAAATTGCACAGCTGATACCGGTTTATTAGTTTCAACACCAGCAGCTGGATCGATTTGTGGAATATTATAGTGATAACCATCCTAACCTTGCCAAGAAATTATTATAGTAGAATTAAAATTATTAGCGGATACTGTAGTGCCTTCTAACATACATTTTTGGACTTTCTAGATCATTCCAGAACTTTCTAGAACATTCCAGATCAATTACAACAGTTGCACACATTTTGGAGTTCTCTAGATCATTCCAGAACTTTCTATAACATTTTAAGTCGATAATACTCAGTTGCACACATTTTGTAACTTTCAAGATCATTCTAGAACTTTCTGAAACGTTCTAGAATATTTCAAGTCGATTACAACAGTTGCACGTACACTGGAGTTTTCTAGATCATTCCAAAACTTCCTAGATCAATACAGAACTTTCTAGAATATTCAAGATCGATAATAATTAGTCGCACACATTTTGGAGTTTTCTAGATCATTCTAGAACTTTCTAGAACATTCCAGATCAATTACAACAATGTCACACATTTTGAAATTTTCTAGATCATTCCAGAACTTTCTAGAACATTTAACATCGATAATATTCAGTTGCACACATTTTGGAACTTTCAAGATCATTCTAGAACTTTCTAGAACGTTTTAAAATATTTCAAATCGATTACAACAGTTGCACATATTACGATTTTTTCTAGATCATTCCAGAACTTCCTTGATCAATACCGAAGTTTCTTGAATATTCTAGATCGATAATAATCAGTTACACACATTTTAGAGTTTTCTAGATCATTCTAGAACTTTCTAGAACATTCCAGATCAATTACAACAATGTGACACATTTTGGAATTTTCTAGATTGTTCCAGAACTTTCTAGAACATTTTAGGTCGATAATATTAAGTTTCCCACTTTTTGGAACTTTTTAGATCGTTCTAGAACTTTCAAGAACGTTCTAAAATATTTCAGATCGATTACAACAGTTGCACACATTTTGGAGTTCTCTAGATCATTCCAGAACTTCTTAGACCATTACAGAACTTTCTCAAATATTCTAGATTGATAATATGCAGTTGCACACATTTTGGAACTTTAGATACAATTTTAGAACTTTCTAGAACGTTCTAGAATATTTTAGATCGATTACAACAGTTGTAGAAATTTTGCACAACCACTCCCTCTTACCCACTGTGCCGAAAGTCTCTTACTTTCACCTGAAGACCAAGAGGTATTTACCACCAAAACGGGGGATTGATTAGAGTTGGCGGTGATAGATAAAACCCTGTCTTTACTTACGCACATTAGCATATATATTCAGATTAGTTCTCAAAACATATTTTTTTTTCTCTCACGGTCAGCTATATGTAGCTTGCTTAAGAGTAGGAAATCCGAAAAATTTATGTACATATACTCGGGACAATGAAATGAAAAATGTTGTTTATAAACAAGTAGTGTAATTAATGAGAAAACGTTTTCAATAACTTTTTTTTTTAATTTTTACGTCATATTTAATTTTTTTATTTCGACAACAACGTTATCTCAAATCAACTCCCGAGCAAAGCCGGGTTTTATTACTAGTAAACTTGATATTCATGTCTTTAAAACAGAAATATTCGTTCTTGAATTATGAAAAACGAATGCTCAGCAATCATCAAACATAGTGCTGCATACTTGCTTCTGCAGTCACGTAACGAATAACTAAGTTCCTTTAAAACAAGCTAACATCACTAAACTTGATCTACGCGTGCAATCTCCACCCAGTTTTAAAAAACGCTTATCTTACAATCTTAATTTGCACTAAGCAGTGGTTAACCAATAATTATAGAAGTAAGTCAAGTTAATATATCAATAAAATATGTTACAACAGCATAACATGAGATAGAAATTCAAACAGTAGGTCAACACCAGCTCAGCGTATGACTCATTAACACTACTCCACACATAATATTCAGTAAAACCTAATACCACCAAGTTAACGATTTAAAAGAGTTAATCACAAATAAAACGCATAACAGTTCTCCGTTTTGATGACTATTAATATAATGACTTAATAACTATAACAGAAATGAATTCACTGTAGGTCTATATACGCTAAACTTAATATGCATTGACGCTTGTATTCAATATAACTTTGAGATGAGATTCAACGTTAAACTTGACACTTTCTTTTATCTTCCTATTTTTGTTAAGGAATCTTCTTTTGGTTTAACTAAAATGTGCACTAAGCAGTTTTAGTAAAATTTTCGTTATCAAAGGGTAGGTTAAGGTTAACAAAAGTTTTTTATTATTAGCTTGGTCCATTACGACTCTCGAATCCTGCTCTACGTTGATAACCATAAATTAAAGCATCGTTTTGTACTTTAAAACCAAAAACTTGTCTTTTAACAAGAAATCTGGGTTGAAACCAATCAAAAAACAGCGTTAATAAACCTTTTCATTTGAAAACGAAAGTTAAATCGTTCTAAGACTGTATTTTTTTAATGCTTATCACATGAACACTGATTTTTAAATGTATGATAAAAATTAGACAGTTGTCATTAACGTGCTACATATCGAACAAAAAAAAAATTTCTACTAAAATTCAATGTTATTTTTAAAACTTTTTACTATATTTGGTTTACTTCAGCATTCTTGGAAAAAAGTTACACTGAAAGGCAGAGTTTAAATATTTATTTTCAGTAAGCACCTACTTCATGACATCTGAAAACAAATTGTTAGACAAAGAAGTTTGTTTTATTTTTCATTTTAAATAATTCATTCATTTTAAGTACTCATTTTATCCCTTATTAAACATGTATCCACAATTAGTACTAAAGCACAGCGTTAAATAAAGTATTGATAATCAAAGTACGGGTTGCTATAGCATATGTATACCATGTGCTATACCGTATGTTGGACTCGCTAACAGACTATAGACATATTCAGTAGCTGCACTACGTAAAAAATAAACTGACGATCCACACTAAACGCTGAGTCAGCCCCAATGGTACAGTTGACACCCCACTGATATAGTCGAGTGGTACATGTTCAATTCGCGTAACAGTTGTACTTGCGGAGCAGTAGAAACGCTAGTTTTTTCTCATTGTACTTACAGTCTACGTTGACTCTCCCAGATTTCTTTTAACCCTATGTAAGCATATTCTATCCATTAAATAAAAAGTCGACTACTGGGTTATACGTAGATATATGAAGCATTCAGTAGAGACCGTAAAAGTAATTATCATACTAATAATTAGACTTCGAACATGATTTTAACTTGGCTCGTCTGCATGTCTTGCATAGGTGATGAAGTAAAGTACCCAGTAGTAAGACACTTTTGACAGTCAAAATTTCCTTTGCTGATTTATAAAAAACTAACAAAAAATGACGTTCAACAAAATATTGCAATAATTATTTAAAATATTTTTTATATTGATTAAAAAAAAATTCATCAGATTAATAAACTGAGAGAAAATTAATATCAAAGAAAAATTCTCACAACCCAGTATCTGGACTCTAGTGTCCAGGTACTGGGACCAACATAAGACTTGGGACCAGTAGTTGGATACCTCATGTTAATTAAATGAGAAGAAGATTACGGTGGACTAAATTTCGACGTGTTTTCTCACATGTCTCAACTACTCAATGATTATAATCTTTTTTGCTACATGGTATAGTTTCTGGTTATCATTTAACTTTATTTTAGTTTTCAACAGTAACATTAACATGTTACATTTACTAATAATCAAAAATTTTAATTGTTTTTCACTGTCCAAGTACCAGGAATAGGAAGAATCTATAGATATCGAATACAAGCAATTCTTGGACAGAGTAATTTATATTTATCGATGTGTTTAACTCTGATAAACTCAATAAAAGTTATAATAACTTACATTTTGCAAGGTAACTTTAGTTAGAAAATTAGTTGAACGTTCTATGCCCAATTATAAATTATAATTTTTAGCGATTTCTCCGTGTCCAAGTACTGAGTATATGAACGCTCCTATGTTATTAAAAAGATCTATTTTCGGACTGCAGTCTTACATGCTTTGCATTTAAAACATATTTTTTTACGTACAACGATAAAGAGTTTTAAACATAAATTTTTTTCATCAGGCAGTATTATGCATTGATGGATTATAAATAAATTCTTTTTTCCTATTTAGAAACGTCTTTTATTCGAAAATGGTAATTATAGTGGACTGTCAAACTACTGGTGCTATTCTTATTTCTGTCCAACTACTGGGTACTTAACCTTAGATTGCTTGAATGTCGTTTATTGCTCTTATCCAGGTCACCAACGGATCCTAGGAAAGAGGTAGACTGTTAAGAAGTCATACATCTCTCTTGACTAGGCAATGCCAATAAATTGGTACTAGCCGAAAGATGGACTGCTTTCTTGAGATCATCTAAGGCTCTTTTTACCAATGTCATTTTATTTTTGTTAAAAGTTTTCGCTTTTTGGGTGAATAGACTCTAGTGTTTACTTAGTACATCTCATATAAATTACGTACATGTGGTCATAAATTTTAATGTTTGATTTGTAAGGTAAAGACAAATGATAAAAAAACCAATTGTAATGAGTCCTAGGACCACTAACAGAAGTAAAGCTAACTCATGTATATGACAGCGAATCGTTATCCATTATTAATTGGATTTATGTCTGTAGATATACACATACATGTATGTGCCAAAGCATACGCGCATGCAAGCACACTAACAAACACATATGTCTGGGTTTAATATCAAAAAATTTATGGTCAAATATGTATGTTTACATTGTTTGCTAAAAAAAAAGAGAGTAATAATAATATAGTAAAAAAATGTTCAACTGATAGGAGGTACACGGACAGAAATCTGCGTAGCAGACGTTTAGTAAATGTTCCTGTTATGCCACAAGCTTCATTGTATTTGTTCCTTCGATTTTTTTTTTAATCGTGAGCTTTAATCGTTAGTATTCTTGTTCCTAACAGTGCGTTATACGTAAGCCTTCATGATTTCAATTTTTAAATAAGGCTTTTGGATTATTAAATTACTTTGTTTATAAAACAATTATAAGACCAAAATGCTTATCATTATAAAACAGTGTTACCTATTGTTATTTTATTATTCTGTTTGCATGTGTAACACTGTTTAAAAATATAAGCTTAGTATAATATTTTAAAATTATCAAAGTTTTTTTGTTTGTATAACTCTATTGTATTTTGCAGAAATAATGTGTCAGATTATTTGTTTATTAAGACTGTATGAATTACTTGTTAAAGTTCCGTATCGTCTCTTTTAAATCGTTAACTTAACGTTGTGGGATTAGATTTCACCGAAAGATATGTGTGAAGTAGTGTTAGTGTGTCAAATGCTCAGACAGTGTTGACCTACTGTTTGAACTTATATCTTATGTAATGCACGTGTAACAGATTTTATTCGTATATTAACTCAATTCACTTATATGATTATTGGTTAACCACTACTTGCATGGATGCAGTCGCAAGTTTTTTGAAGGTGGACCACAGCAATTATTCTAATCTACACGAGCAAACTCATTGCAATGACAATAATTAGGCTACTGGTTAATGTTATTTATTGTAAAAAACTACTGATCTCTTGGATCTTACACTAAGTACATGTTTCTGTCAGTATTGCATACGTTATTTTTTTATGTTATATGCATTAAAAGATGGTAAAGTTCTTGATTGTTCTCATTGTGGGATAAAGTAGTAAAAATTAAAGTTGTAAGATAAGCAAAAAAAAATTTTTAAACTGGGTAGAGATTGCACGCGTAGTTTGAGTTTAGTGAAGTTAGCTCGTTGAAATAGAAGTAAGTAATACGTCCCGCAATTGCAGAAGTAAAACGATTCTCAGTAGATATTTCAATTAACATACAGACGTGGTATATAAATAATACTCTGTGAGCTACTAGCTCAGAGTATTTTTTTTTTTTCGCATAATATTAACTGTTATAGAGGGTACTACCTAAATGCATTTAATTATCATTATGGGGTGTTTATTACGTATTGCGAGTGTTTACAAGCCGCACATTTTTACAATGTGTGGTAGTGAGTAAAGTGGAAGCTTAGAATGTGAATGTATTAGTTAAAAAGTTTAACTTTCTTGTAATTCATTGTCAGATAAGAACGATCAGTGATGTGTTCAAACGTGGACTTTTTTACAACCCAGTAATTTTTGAAACAGTTGTGAAAGCAGTCAAACGAAGAGTTGACAGTAAGGACTTGCTGGTAAGAGATTCAATACCATGCTACTGCAAGTTTTTACTTGTACCCGTATAATATGTTTTTATGCTCCTTTTTCTTTATAAAAGTACTTGTTACAGTACTTAGACGTCTGCATGACGATACATCCGGAGATGAGCTAATAATGCAATGTGTCAATGCAGCTACGAAAGAAGATTATAAATAGATTATACGATGTATTTTAGTTTATTAATAATTGATTGTAACTCTAGTTAACTTTTAGTGGATGAACAAAAACCGTTCACATGCAGAGTCGCCAAAATTGTACATAAAGAAGTTAGACATGATGGTAAGTATTAAAATTACTTGCATTTTTCATCTAATAGTCATATTGAAAATTTTTTTTTACGTATTTACTTAGTTTAAATAAAAAAAAAAATAATGATTATACTACCAGTACTAGCAGCAACAGTAGTGGTAGTAGTCTTAGTAGCAAAAGTAGCACTTACACCATTAGAAGCAGTGATACTGGTACGCTAAATGAAACTCAGTTTTACTATCACTAGTATCAACTTTTTTGAAAATACCAGAAGGTATCGGTGTCAATGTCTATTGTCCTTCAAAAATAAGTGTAGATAATCATTGTGGTATCGTAATACAGTTTTACGGTGGTTTCTGGCATAGTTGTCCACGATGTTTTAGAATAAACAGAGATTTTTCTTCAACATTTGGTGATAGAATACACAAAAGAGAATACCTGTGCCATGAGAAAAAAAATAGTGCCGTGCAATTACTAACAGATCGAAAAGAAGGAATGTCTTTTTAATGAAGAAATTTTTGACAACGAGGAGCTTTGAAATTTAATTTAAGAAAATAAAAGTCACTGGAGACAATAGCCTCTTAACCCCCGTGATGCGTTTTTCGGAGGATGTACTGAAAATACAGTTACAAAGTATGAATGACAGGGGACAAAAAAGTTAAGTACGTGGACATTAGTTTGTTCTTTCCGTATATATACAAACGTGGTCTTTTTCCCGTCGATCCCTTATTGATACATGTAGGACAAATAAAGTGTCAAAGCATAATTAAAGACAACAATGACTTCTCCCTTAAAAATGGTTGAATTATGTCTGATATACTACCACCACAAAATTTATACTGTTGGTGGAGGGGCCACTTTCTTTGTGAGCTAAGCCCACAACACGTCGAAAAAAAATTTTGCAAAATTATAAACGAGATTTAAATATTCAAATTAAAAACGGCATTTATTTATAATCAATCGGTATGTACATTTGCTGACTAATTGAAGCGCTAAGCTTAGCAGTGGCATTTATTTGGACTGACTGTGCTACGCAAAGCACGGTATAAATAAGCTCTTATGCAAATCTTCAAGAAGATTTAGTTTAAGTAATATTAGATTAGATAAGTGTACATATAGTTTTTGCAGACAAAAACCTTTGAATAAATTATAAAGCATAAATTTTCTTTTAAGTGTTAATGTATAAATGTAACAAAATCTCTAGAGTATTGTTTTAATCCAAGTAACGGAGCGTGTGACAGATAATCAAATAAATTTGAATAAGTAACGGTCATTTTTCATATTCCAGTAATTGTGCATGGAAATTAGAGGAATAATCAATTCTACGGCACACCTTTTAGCATAAGCCTAAATTTATCTAAATATATACCATGCTGTGTTACTAGTAAAAATGCAGAACAAATTAATTCTTTCACTGTGTCAATGCGAAAATATGATTCAAGAAAATTGTCCGCACAAAGGTATGAATGACATGTATTTTGAAGGGTACATTGATATCTGACAGAGCTACAATGGCTTTTTAAATAGGTAATATAGTAATAAATATATATGAAATATGTCAGTATAGAACGGCGCAGTTTAATGAAGAAACTAAAGAAGGAGGTTTATTCGCAAATTACATCGACGAGTTTTTTTAAGCAACAAATACAGGCCAAAAATTTTCCCATGACCAAAAAAACTTGATACAAACTTATAAAAAATAAACAATGGAAAAATAACGACTCTTCTTAGGGCCAACACATGACTCATTAAGAGTAGAGAATTTCAAGCAAAAATGTTCTGCGATGTTTGTTGTAAAAATATATCTTATTACTACCTGTCAGCACATTCTTTAAACCATAACCGTTAACAGTTTATAATTAACGATAGCACAAATAATAAAATTGATCTTTATACTTAGAAAACGTATTTCAAGAAACTTTACATCAGCACATTCTTTGACCTTGAAAGACAAAATTGTCCCTATGGTAGGTATGCGAGTAACTGTTCTTACAAAACATTAAAAAAAATTTATTCAAGAGGCAATTCTAGCTATATGTTTGAGCAGTGGCAGTAGTGGTGGCACCAGCGGTAGCAGTGGTAACGGTAAAAAGAGCTTAATTGGCGCTCAACCCGAAGAAAAGATCTGATTGGACGCACAAGCTGCCTTTGTGATAGCTATTCAAAAGCGCTTGTGGTCCCATGAGCAATGTGTGGACGCCCTTGATGTGGTAGCTCAGCTTTTCAGTAGTGTTAGGTTTTGTAACGTTGCATTTTCTCACCCTGTGACACGTAAGGTGTCACGGCCAGGGTGGTCCCGAAGCAACGCACAAAGACACTTAAATTCTTACTAATGGCTGCACTGGAAATGACGCGAATGGTACTGCACCTGAAACGTGAAAAATACCACCGCTTAACGACGCTCGAGGTTTAGCCAAACCCAGCTTGGCTCCTGGAGACTCTCACCTAAAGGAAGTCCCACTGGGGGTAGCCCGTCAGGAAGCAAGCTACTCTCCTAAGGAGAAACAAGTCCCACGACCTGAAAGAAAACCCTATACGGCAATGGCCTGCAAATAACGACACGAAAGGTGGATTTCTAGAATTATTAAGTTTACTTTCTTTATTACTACAATTACGCGGGCGTCTAGGCCCTCAAAATCTCGTCGTGATCTGGCACTATTCCACGGTACGAATTCCGGCAATCACGCTTTCCTCTCACCCGTTTTCGCTTTAACGATCTCTTCGACGCTCGATCCTAGGGGCTGGCTCTCGCGGATCGCCCTGGCTACACGTGGCTGATACACACACACACACACACATTATCCCACGCACTCCTCCTCGCGACAACACTACACGCTACTTTACCTCGGGGCTTACCATCTCACTCTCTCCTTCAGCGACTGAATCGGCTGGTTACCTTGACCTTACAGTTGTCAACTGATGACGGCGGTAATGGTTCCTCGGTCGTCGGGCGCAAGGTTGGGTACGGCTGTCTGATCGTGATCGCTGGCTCTTCTTGTTCTTTTCTATTTCTCTCTCAATTCTCTCTCTCTTAAATACCGAAATTGCAAAAAACTCGGGAGTTCTGGTTCGCACGGATGCTACTTCAGAAGTAACGCGTTAGGTCCACCAAATAGTAAAGCCTAGCCCCTTACCGCACTATATCTCCGTACATAGGTATATCGACAGTCATACTAGCTTTTTCTGCTCCTATACATATACTCCTGCTCATACGCATACACTTGGACGTGGCGCTGTTTACAACAATAGACGACGATACTTTTGGTACATATTTGTCGCACGGTGATTACAAGCATATATATATATATATATATATATATATATCTGGCAAGGTACTACGAATCCTGATGCACTAAGTTCATGTTTGCGTGTTTTTGTACGCCGTAACTCTTGATGCTTGTGTTTCCACAACTCTCTTGTCTTATTTTATTTCCTTGGCGCTACTTCTTGTATACGATTACTCTCACGCAGAACATGAAACACACAGACCTGGGCCTTTCTTACCTTCTTGTAAATAAAAATAGATTTCACCTTGATGACGCGTTAAAAGCCAATTGAGTGGTGGTTGAATCGGCTTTTTCATGTATGCTTGCCAGAAAAACACCAACAGATAAGCGAACAGTCGCTGTATTAATAGTATGCTGCATGTGTAGCAAGATTGCATTTGAAAAGTTCTTTTATTGCATTTAAAGGGCCATTGGATCTGATTCTAAAAAGAAGAAGAAAAAAAATAATGCATAATACTTCGCAAAACTTTACTTTAACGCAGCACGTCCAACAATATACGTAGATGCTCGCAAGCTCATTAGAGCTGTGGAAAATAAATATTAGCGATTGAACCTAATGAGTTAACTAGAAAGTCAAGATGCCTATAATTAACACAGACCTATAGGGAATCATTTTCTTAGAAAAAGCTATAACATAAGTAACTTTGATGACGTGCGGGAATCTGATTTAATAGATTTGAGAGCTTTAAAAGCTATAGTGAAGGTTACGCTTCTGTTCTTGTTGTTATCGATATCGTTAGTGAGTATGCTCAGGCAGAACCTATCAAAGATAGAATATTGAAAAACGTTGCCAAAGCATTTTCAACAGATTTTATCAACAAGTGGCAATTATACACTTATATGTTTGCAAACAGATAAAGGTACACAATTTGTAGGTCATGAAATGGAATACATTTCATCAGAAAATAAAATTAAATACAAAGTAGTACGTAGTCCACAGACAAACGCTGCAATAGTGAAACATTTTATAAAAACTAAAAAAGAAAAAATATGGCGATACTTTACACACACACAAACAATCGTGGCTTTGTAGAAGATCTTCCAAGTATAATGAAGGCACACAATCTTATGAAGCATTCGTCGACAAAGATGGCACCAGCCGTCGTGACTTTTCACAGTGTTTCACATGCACGTCAAAGTATAAAGCAATGTAACGCCAGACACATTTATCAAAATCTAAGGTTCAATGTTAGACATTGAGTTTGCATTTGTTAGACAAGTAGTTTCTTTGCCACAGATTACAAAAGTAGTAAAAATTCGGAGTTGTTTAAGAATGGTACATATATCTTGCACGCTGCAACCTCCAATCAGAGATTCGGCTCTTGAAGACATTGGCAGTTTTATTTTCAAGAAAGAGTTAAGCAGAGTGCGACAGGAATTAAACGGAAACTTCTTCGAGGTTAACAAGATATTAAAAAGTTGAGGTTGAGAACGTTCTAAAGAATATTTTATCAGCTGGAAAGGGTACCATGAAAAATTTAATTTCTAGGTAAAGAAATAAAATGAAGGATAAATTTTACGTTGTGTCACCTAGCAACAGTTGCATGTAGTTATACTCTGATAATACTTCTACGCATTACGTGACACGATTACCTCAGAAAATTAGTTTGCAAGGTCGATGAAGTGCTGGTATGACAGAGATTCACTTACCATTAACGTTTCAACATACGATAAAAGATAGCAAAAGAAAAATTACCGTAAAATCCACACGACGGCTACACAATAATATACATAAAAAACGTCCTTTAATTCATGTAGATTATTTCATATGCCCTGGTCTATACTCAAATATCCAAGAAATAATACAAGAAATCGATAGTTTTGATACCATAGTAGGATACGTTTAATCGCGATTGTTGCGAGCCGTGTCGTTTGATCTCCAAGGTTACGCGTATGGTTGTGTTAAAAACAAAACTTTCTCACCTCCTATATACAAACTATTATTATTTAACTTATTTCGATTTAAGTGAACTACATACATGCAGTACTTATTTTTATAGAGCTTCGCTCCTTTTACAGGTCTCATGACGTCCTTGTTGCCTGAGAAATTGTGTGTCTTTATACTTACCTCATGTTTAAAAAACGTCGTTCTTACCGTAAGTCCCATGACCTATTAATACCCCCTGATTTGTTTCTTCTAATTTTTTTCTTATTTCTTAACTTCCTTTATTTCATTTTTTTTTAAATTTAACTAATGAACTGGAAAAGTAATCTGCTGAAACATACTAATTGCCTAGTTTTTTTAAAAAACATTTTTAAAAAAAATTATGGTATTACGAAAACTGTTTATTTATTTAATTTATAACTGAAACAAATAAATTAATATACATCAAAAGAAAATTACTATAAAAAATAAGTTACAAACTGTAAGAAAACATGAAGTAATTGATCTTCTTACGTAGGGCTTGCTCATAGCAGAGTAGGTAAGGGCCATGGCCAGAAAGTGAGAGGTCGGTGGTTTGAACCTTTTGGTAAGTGACTTCCATTTCATGACAATCTGTCATTTTAAAAATTACAGCCCCCCAAGCACACGCCATAAAGAATTATGTTCTTAAAAAAAAAGAAGAAGAAAAAAAACTGCAAGAGATATTTCTAAAATACAAGCCAACATCATCATGTACGGATGATTTACCAATCAAATTTGTCGTACCAGGTAATAGTGATGAATACCTTGATCTCGTACATACGATACTGAATATTTGCGTCAAACTGGCCGTCAACGAAGATGAAGAATGAAATGCTGAAGTAGCATTCAAAATCTCAAAGGCAGTGTGAATTAATAATTTTATGCATTTGTTCTCAGTCAAGTCAATGTGTTTTTTAATCGAAAATCTGTGTCACTTCCCAACAATACGTACGCTTACAGAGCATATTTGGAAACCAAATTAAATTACGAATCTGCAGCAACATCATTCCACTTAACGAGAGCCTAATAGTGCGTCTACACGGTGATGAAGATAGATGATATGTTGGATACCAACGTGGGTTTTGTCAAGCGGCGTACGTTACTACAAGCAAGGGAGTCGATTGATCTGATTGGTCATCTTCGTTGAGATGTATGGAATTAGAAAAAATCACTCATTAATGGCGTTGAGACGAGAATGGGATAAGTAATGTATTGCGATGAATTTCATCTCATAGACACTTTAAGCTTGGTTTCCATTCGTATCAAAGGAGTAAATCATTGAGTGTGGCACGTTATAATAAGTCCATTTGTTCTGTTAGTTCGTACCAACGCTATGGTAAAGAGCAGAGCAAAATATTCGCTCACACGTGTCGAAGTAAAAGCTGTGACGATGCACAGCGGTATTCATGGTGAAACTTTGGATAATTTTTTTTTGGTCAGTTACCTAAGCGAATAGTTGTCAGTTTTATCTTTTATCAAGCTTATAATGGTGATTTCACTATTAATTCGTTTAATTTACATTATTTTAGTATTAATTTATCTTGTTCTTACATTGACAGTGCTTAAGTTTTTCTAAAACCATTACAGCAGGCCTTAAAACAAACAATTTATACGTAGATGCTTATCGTATTTTATTTTCGGCTACTCGCATTTACTTTCTTATTGAAAGAAATAACATTGATCACAAACCTTATGCTAATGGATACTATTTTTTTGCTTTTGATTTGATTAACACCAAATTTATCGGCCAACAAATCTTCTCTTTAAAACCTTATAAAACATGTTAGTGTTTAATTAACCGTTTGATTTCCTGACTTTTTAACTTGGACTGTTAAATGTATAGTATATGTTGAGTACAAGAATATTCTTACAATGGATTCGTCACATTTAATACTCTTCAATTAAAATGTCTAGATAGTGCCACTAACTTCATATGCTTTGGGTCACTCTAGGAGTGTCTGGCCACCTGTGCTTATCACGCACATCCGCCATGTTCTTTTTAAAGTTCGTTCTTCGAATCTTCGCTGTGTTAACTGCAGTAGCAGACGTCTTTATAATAAATACATCTCTATGTACTTTCTATGTACTCGAATTATGTATGTATGTATTCAATCTAGCATTAGATCAAGGAACATAAGATTAAAATACTATTGACAACGTTTGCACAAATAGCAATGTGTTTGTTATTATTATTATGAATAAAATAAGAGTTAAAAATAAACGTAGTCTTACAAAGTTATTTGTATTATGTACAAAGAATCTTTCTGTAAGACAATGAAACCTTGATTATTAAATAGTGTATTTACAAGATGAATATAATTATTTTGCCAAAGAATGCTTTGCCATAATTTTACTTCTGTGTATCATGACGCATTTATTATTATTTTTTTTCAATTAAGTTTTATGCGGAATACAGCAAAAAGTTAACAAATTTTGGAGTTCAGATGATAGCATGATGGTAAAGTAAAATGAATATCTAAAGAGCGGGAGAAAGGAATTATCTAAGATCGATTTTAATACCACCAACAGTTGAAATATACTTTTGATATATAATCTCCATTGCAAGAAAGAAATTAAAAGTCCTTTCGTTAAAAAAATAACACCATCTTTATTATTGATTCTGATACAAGTTAGCTATTTATAATTTAAAAGTTTTTCAGACGTGTCTTCAATACATGCAATTCAGTTGAAACAGATTTTTTGATTCTTTTCAATGTTCAATACGAACAGTCCTGAGTAAGCCTTTTCTTTTTTTTCAGTGATAGTCTTGGCAATTTTGTTCAAAGCTAACAAGAAATTCGGTAAGATGTATCAATCATCCTCATCGTTATTTGTCATTGCAATCAACCGCACGTATTGAGAAACTGTTATTCGTTGAAAATTAGTCGAGACTTGCAGAGCTATGGGAACACATTGCTTCATACACAAACTACAGAATAAATTTTCAATACAGTCTTGTGTAAACCTTTCTTGTAATATAAACTTGTACTCAGAAGATCGCAGCAAGTACTGAGACAGCTGAAGAATGGATATGATGTATTAAAATACCAGTTTGAAGTGGTTACTATTGCCCAGTCTTACAAAACTTCAACCCATATATTATTAATGAATTCTTGTAAGAATAAAATGTTGTACTCTAACTTTTCAGCATCCAACTTGCTTAAGCTATAGTACAGTTTTCTAGATGACATTAATGAATACAAGTGAGAATGAAACATGTATAACTGAGACATAATTAATAATTCTTCTCTAGATAAAAATTTAGATAAAAATCAAAGGCCACTACCAACATTAAAACGTAACACATAAGGCGAGTTTTTCACTCACATCAAAAAGTAATGATTTGTACCTAATAACTACTTTTTTTAAGTTTAGGAGCGTATTTAAGGTCATCGTTTTCCTGAATTCTATAGAGGTAAGAAATATGTTCTTGTCATGCAATATTTGTTGGTGGGTTATAATATAAGTTTGTAAAAAAAAATTAGAAGCTTCAACTTTTTTTTTAGTGATAACAGATTCCATAAAATTTTTGAAAGCATGAATGCAAAAAAAAAAAAAGAACCTTTCCAGATCAACCAGATGTTCAAATTTATTAATAATTAAAGAATATCTGCCTGCCATAGTTTCAAAAGCTCAACACATAGCTTGGTTTACTAAATTTATATCGTATACGATTCTCTTAACTTTTCAGCGATTAGTTCAGACCGTCTTACGATATCAACAATAATTAAATGGAAAACAGAGCCTTTGGTCTGATTATCTGCAAAATAATATTCAAAGATTTGTTTGCAATGACAAATAATACCTGTCAGCATAATAACAAGAGTATATAAGTTGTGCTAGGGCAAGAAAACTATTCCTACGTAGGAGCCTGTACTAACATCCTACTTCTCGATTGTAGTTATACTTACCTCATCCAGAACTAGAACGCAATCGTTATCTGTGAAAGTCTTGAACAGAAAGACTTTTATAGAAAAAAGATTGAAAATATCTCCAGATGATCCGCTTGAGAAAATCTAGCCTACCAGGTTTTTTATCAAATTAAGCAAAGAAGGTAACAGCATACCTTGCTTAAGTACTTCAGAGTATCCAGACACACCACATGTAAATTTCAACTGTTACGCTTTCACTAAGGCTCATTACAGCAAGCTGGAATTTTGGGATATCTTTTCCACGAAGCTTTTAGTTGATCTTCATTGAAAGGTTTTTTTAACAAATGTAAGATGGGAGTGCGTTCGTTAACGTAAAGTTGCTTTAGGTCTCGTCTCATCCCGATTATCTTATATTTTATGAGGTTAATTAAATCAACTTTTTTTTCTGAATAGCCTTCAACTTTTCAGATTCAATTTTACACTTTGACTGGGTATGACGCACCTGCGTCAAAGTTTCAACTTCTTTATCCAATTTTTTTGCAGATTCATCCTTACTGCAGTGTTTCTCATATTCTGTTATAGAATATGCAAAAAATCTGATATGAAACTGATATTTTCACCTTTCTCAATTCTTCTATAAAAA
>NW_019384257.1:1886810-1979949 GCF_000648655.2 Copidosoma floridanum | reverse complement strand
CTTACTGGCCACTATGTTAATTAATATAATAAGTTCAAAGACACAAGCGCCAATCACCGCACAACCCGGAGCGCTTACTAACTTTGAATTCGTAATATTAATCAACGAAGCAGCCAGTAAGTGCCCCAGGTTGTGTGGTGATTGGCGCTTGTGTTATTTTATTTAGTATAATAATCAACAAAGTGATCAGTAAACGCTCTGGGTTGAATGGTGATTGGCGCTTGTGTTATTTTATTTATTTAATTATTTATTTAATTAACAAACAAAGTGGCCAGTAAGTGCCCCAGGTTGTGTGGTGATTGGCGCTTGTGTTATTTTATTTAGTATAATAATCAACAAAGTGATCAGTAAACGCTCTGGGTTGAATGGTGATTGGCGCTTGTGTTATTTTATTTATTTAATTAATAAACAAAGCGGCCAGTAAGCGCCCTGGGTTGAATGGTGATTGGCACTTGTGTTCTTTTCTTCATTTAATTATTGAACAAAGCGTCCAGTAAGCAAACTAGGTTGTGTGGTGATTAACGCTTTTGTTATCATTTAGAGCATTAAATTTTAAAGTGGCCAGTAAGCGTTCTGCGTTTCTGGGTTAAATAGCGTTGGGTAAGTGGGTTTAATAGCTTTGGGTTTATTTATTTATTATGTTAGGAATTCTGTCGAGTATTGTGGGTTGTTGCGTTTTGCTCCATATAGCCAATTTGAATTTTCCGCTACTTTAAATGCCACTTTTGGGTGCACTGATTGGCAGAGATTTGATTAAGTTCTGAATTTTGGCTTCACTTCTTGTTATTTCGTTTTCACAAACATTTTGGATGACAGATGGAATCTTTGAGTAACCTTAACAAAAGTCTTTTGTCTTACACTTCTTATATTTAAATTAATCTTTATGTTATCAAGTGAAAGTCGGTTGCCAGTAAGATATTCAACAATAGAATTTATTTTGACGTAGAAGTTTAGAGTTATATGATCTATATTGTGTACATCAGAAAACTCCTCTGGGTGTTTAGAATTAGTAGCTGCAAGAGAGTATAGAATAAATTTAAAAATACGGTTATGCTAATGTGACGCATGCCATGCAATAAAATTTTCGTTATTACGGTTTTCTGCTTCAGTATTTCTTACCTTAAAAGGATTTTCCAAAGAGTAACTTTTGTTTTTTTTCTTTCCCAATTCAGCATCTTTTACATTTGTGAGCTGTACTTTTCTTTACTTATAAATAATATTGTTTGTATTACCTGACGTTAGTAACACATTTTTACCAAATAATGTTCGTATGACATTCTGTTCAAGTTTTTTTTTTTCTATTTTGTAGAGGTTTTTCCCACATCACACTACTAAAATAAATCTAAATTAAAAGAAATTTATTGCATTATTCTTTTAATCCTCAACTGCACCATGAAGCTGTGATAGTTGCCTTACAAAACACAGACTTGTCTGATGGATTAGGTTCCCACCATATCTCTCTCCTCATATTTTTAATACAAGTTTTACGCATTTATGGATTTTTTTAAAAACTAGACTTTTTTACTTTATTTCGGGCACTATTGAAGCACCCAAAGACCATTCAACACGACATTTTTTTATCTTGAACTGAAGAAAAAACTTTGCACAGCATTCATTGTTCAGATATACTCCATTTTTTTATCGAGCACCTGTGAAGTTGTACAGGTTATATGTACATAGAGAGTGTATAGAGATGTCTGCTACGGCAGTTAACACAGCAAAGACGCGAAAAACGGACTTTGAGAAGAACATGGCTGATGGTGGTAGAAGGAGAAGGTGGCCAGATCCTCCTAGAGTGACACGACATATATTTACGCTTACTGCTCAGACACGACAATCGTTCCTTGGTTTAGTTTATGTTGGTACGCTCAACTAGCCATGAAACGCAATGGACCTTGTAGTAGACCTTCAGTACTTTAAGGTGAATAAAAACATAACGGTGGCAAAGAAAGTTGCTATTATTGGTTTGAACATTGGCTTTTTTGCATATTGGATAGTAACACCTTTTTTTTATTTAGCCAAAATTAAGTAAGGTGACGTAACGACCAAATATTTGGTTGTCGTGACATTATTATACATTTTAATTTCTTTGAGGGTGACGTACTTGCAAAAAGGATTGTAAAATATTTAAATAATATTCGAAGAAACACACGTGGAATTTACGTCAGGCGTTATTTTAAGCGAAATGATGTACACGGAATTATAAATTGTGGAGTAATACATTTGAAATACAAAATTTACCGTCTGCCTTTAAAAGCCTTATCAGCGGAGAAACATTGTATGCAAACGCGTAGAAGATAGATCATCGAGAATATATAAGAGCCTTAAATACTATCAATTTATTAAAGTTTTGGCTCTGTAAATACAAAATTAACTGAAAATTATGAAAAACAACAGAGAATTACCGTGAACATTCTGCAGACTGAGCAACACCTCTCACAAGTCCCTTCCCATACTGTGGGTAATTTTCTGGAGGATCAGATTCCACACCTAAAGGGTAAATACAAAATTACCACTCATAAACACTGACAATTATACAAAGCAAGGTTCTTGTTGGATTAATATGTAGGCTTACAAACAAGGTGAAGGCTGTTTCTTCGATAGCTATGTTGTACGACCGTACGTCCCAGATCACATTTATCGCTTGAATTATTTACGAAAAAATTGTCAAAAACTACATTAGATTGTAAAACAGGTACAAAACCTATTCTTGAATGTATGTGATCACTTTTGTTTAATGTTAATATCTTATGTGAGTCATGGATTGGGTTTCAGAAAATTTTTTGATAATTTTTCCGATGATTTAGGAAAAAAAAAAAAATAAATAAAGTCACCAGAGATTTTATTTTGTTGATGTAGCAAAATTAATATTAACCATATGTCAGGTAGTATAAGATATCTAATAAAATGCTGAAATGGTAGTTGAAGTAAAATTTCGTTCATATAAAACTTAACTCTTAACTTTTTTTCTACATTCTTGTATGTATTTATAAGTAGTAATTTGCGAAAAAAAGTGGCTACGGACTGTTATTGATTGTAAGAGTTGAAATAAAATGCCAAAAGTTTATAAGCATTACATAAAGCACCAATTAAAAACTATACACCTCAAAGTGTAAGAAAAACTGTGACTTACTTAAATGATAATTATGGACACAGTATCTTACTAATATAAATAGCAAACTTGCTAAAACCGTTGTAATTGCTAATCACTAAGACTAATAGGCCTATTTTGCTAAAATTTTTTATACTAATCCTTGATACTTCCAAAATGGTTTTCACATAATTTTTTTGTTAAAGAAGTTAATAAAAATAGCGATAAAAAATCTCAAGGTTTTGCTAAAATGATCTAGCTTTGCGCTTTAGTTTAAAATAATCCAGTAGGTGGCATCGAGATTAAATTGAAGCCACCAGCAATCACAGATAGTGGAGAGTGCTTATAAGATGCCTCATCAAGTTGTAGATTATCGTGGTCGTTTAACAGCAGTACACCAAAAACAGAGTTGTTAGTCATGCAGTTGGGCATCTCAGCTACCTATGACCCTCTTCTTTCTTGGGCAAGTGAAGTTAATCAGTTTATCCCAGATTGCCAAGATAACTAAGTGCCACAAAAAAATTGGTGATCAAAATGTAAATGTCTGCAGCAGAATACCAGGAGACGCTTCTAGCCTGAGCACAACCTGCTTTAACATTTCAAAGTCTTATGGCCGTTTAAGCATCTGGCCTGGTGCCACCAGCGAATTTTCTACTTTAAATACAAGCCAAGGAAAACAGCCCTGAAGAGTACAGGCAGCCACAACGGCCTTCTTCTAAGTGGTCGTCCTAATGGCTTATTATAGAGAAGGTATTCTCCAGGGCCACTTTCCCGACTAACGATGAGTGGTTGGTTATCCAGGGAACAACCTAAAGACGATATATTCTTTGGTCAGTGGCGTACCTTCCACCAGTATGGTTTTCATGCACCGAGACCCTAAGTATAAGAGTTAAGCTACCTGCAGCTGGCTCTCCATCATCAAAAAAAATGGTGAGGAATAATTTAAAATTTTACCACTGGCCTTCTTCATGGCCATTATAAGTATGTAAGTTTCCTACTTAACCATTAATCTAATAGGTTCTTCTAAGGCCCACCTAAATTGGAACTACCTTGCCAACAAATACATTTTTAGCACCATTTCCGAAACTGGTTTGTCCAATAAAAGACTATGTAAGGCCAGCCACTATTAAACCAAATCATTCTTTTACTGGCAGACGTCAGGAGTGAAGTTGTTCGTCGCAAGGCTGGGAACTCTGGTGACCGACGATGGTATAGTACCCTCTCGACTCTAAGCACTGAACCAGGAATCACCAATATTCTCTAAGGTCTGCGCTAGGAGAACTTAACAGAAATGAAGAAATATCATACTTGAGCCAACGAGACAGTCTACAATGGGCAAGCATCACCAACCAATCTCTTCACCTTAGACCAATAAAATAACTGAGTCTGCAAAAAAAAGGTGCTTTAGACACCAACGTCTTCAATGTTATACTGAAAGACGTTGGACAAGAGCTTAACAACTAGCTCCAAAGCTTCATGCGATGTAGTTTTTCTCTCGATCAATGTAGTGCTACAATAACAGGCCTAAGAAGATCACCCTGAGATACAACGTTTTAAATAACGTTTGCTGGAAACTTAAGACAAAAAAGAGTTTACTTAAGAAACTCACAGGTCCTTTTCAGGGTATATAGACGTTGAACTACCTTGCCCACAAATATTTAACAACCTAATACAGTTGAGAAAAAAAGCCTTTATGGCTTACAAAGGTCTTAACTATGCCAATAGTCGCAAGAAGTCGAATTGGAAGGAAAACTTCAAATACGTCTAATGAATACAATTTAAAGCATCAAGAGAATCATGATAAGCATTCATCGAAATTAAAGCAACATCAAAATTGATTAATAAAAAATTTATTAAGTGAGAGATCCGCTTTTTATCATAACAACTATAGTAATTTCTTGAATTTTTAAGATTTTTAAATACGTAGAATATGTATTTGTTTTTTTGTGGCGATAAAAAAATGTAAAGATTAAGCTTCAGCACCTCGTTGCTGTTGTAATAAAGTTGTGAGATAGGAGAAAATAATTATTCTTAATTATATATTTGTTGTGAGTTTTAAATCCTTACAGCTTAAAAAAATAGCCTTGTTCATAAATTGTACGGTAGAAACTTTAAATCAACTGCCTTTCGGGGCCAACGATTATTTTATGGCATGAAGAATGCACGACACTTTTCAGCATAGTTAAATTTTTTTCACTATTTACAGCTTTTAACTTTACCAAATAACCTGTATGGATTTTAAAGAAGTATGATGTTAATAAAAAGATTTTTGTTCTGAGAAGTGTCAGAAAAATATGTAAAACTTTTAACTGAAAACGTTTTACTTTATATTTTAACACTATAGTGTTTCGATTAGTAAGTCTCGGGCCAAAGACAGGCGGGATGCTAGTGTGCGAATAATTGGTAGCATACGACATTGTAAAGCAGGAGACTTTTACAAACGATTTTATGTGTAATGTTGTTTACAAGATAACATTTTTTCATGTAAATGCCCTTGTTAATGGTATTAATAAAAGAAATTTATAGTAAAAATTTAACTTATTTCGTTGTTATTTAACCGTTAATTTACAACTATAAAGAATAAGATATTTAAAAAAAGTAATAAGACGCATACAATCAAACACACATACTTAAAGAGATCCTAGGCAAACATAGTGGCAGATTAATAAGAAAATGTAAGTAGGGGTCATGTACGATGGCCTGCCTTTAAAGTCTTTCCAACTCAAGTGTAGAAGGATGGGTCATATACGGTGTCATACCTTCCAGCTCAGGTGTAGAAGGAAAGATACCTTCCTTGTATAGTAGGCGTACGGTGCCATAGTGGCTCCGTTCGAGAAAACTAACCAGGCAGTGGGGGTTTGAGTTAGTGGCGGGGATTTTTTTTGACGGGCTAAAGTGTTGCAACAACTCAAACGTACCAAGCTATGTCATCAGTAAAGCCCGTGAGCTTGACTTCTGGAGACATTTGAAGGGGCAGTTGCTCGTTATGTACGCAGAGATGTGCACACCTCATAGCAGAATGTTACGCTATATATTTGAAGAGGATGTCACGTCACAGACGAGGAATTTGCTTATCAGACCCGTGAATCATGACTCATCTTCTTACAGCTTATAAAAAAAGCAGCTTCGTAAAGAGTGACAAACATTGCTGCTGTCCATTCTGTATATAGTTGTACTTCCACGCTTGGTGATCGCTAATCACTGTACGTATTATTGTACCTAAGCTAGTGTTGTATAGAAACGTGATTCTTCTTGCCTTTTCTTGAATCATTTCATTGAAAGTATTAACTAAGAATTTAACTACCTTAAACTTCTTATCAAAAGTTGATCTTATGTTTTTTTTCCTTTTTTCTACTGAGGCATGGAATATGCTTATGATTAATATAAGTTTAAAATAAATTTAAATAAATATTTATTTTAGCAATCTACTGTTTAAAGGTAAAATTAAAGAAGATATGAGTTAATATATCTTAAAACTAACGTACAAATTGAACCACAATTTGAGATCCACAAGAAATATAATTTGACACATATGTAATTTATTAAATAATTTTACTGCAGATACTTACAATTCTTACATTTACAAAAACTAAATAGTAACAGAAAAAATGCTCTAGGTAAGGAAGTATCATCCGAAAAATTGAATACACTTTAAAAACGTAGTGATCAGTTGAAGAAGTTTCAAAGTAATGATATTTGTTTGGAAATGTATGAAACTTGTAGATAAAATGTTAAATCCAAAAAAGTAATCACCAAGACTACTTAAAAAAGTACAATTTTCACATGACAATGAGTTCATTTACACAACTGTCAAAATCTTTAATGGTCCGTGTACAGATGAAAAACTCGTTAAGAAAACTATTAGAGACTGAAGGACTTTTCAATGCTTTGCTATCACATACAAGTTTCTTATACAATAAAAAAACCTTCGTATCTAACTATAGATAGCGTTTACATTGAAAAACAAGGCTTAAAACTCATGCGCTTAAAAAAAATCAAGCATTATTTTACCTTTTTTAGGGCTTGCAAGTGATGTAAAAACTAGCAATGCATGAGGTTTTTACGCGGATCTAAATAAAGTATGTAAAGATTACTTATCTATTTCGTGCTTACCCCCAAATTTTGGCAAAACGAATAAGTTGATTTTTAACAGAAATGTACTATTAAAAAGACAAAAGCTTTCACGGAAATTCAGCAATGTTTGAAAGACTCATAGCAGAATCGGTAAGGGTCTTAGCCAGTGTGCAAGAGGTCAAGGGTTCAAATCTCACAGCAAACTGTTGTTTTTTTTTTTTTTGTTTTTTTTTGAGATAATGTTGTGTGGTGTGGTACGATGATTTTGAGTGATGTGCGGGGATCAAAAGTAAGTCCTGAGGGGTGGGGCTAAAGGGGAAAATGAAGCCTAATCCACTGCCTATAGAAGGATCACTTCAAAAAGAGTAAAGCTATGATCGTGGTCAAATTTTGTCATGTAAAAACTTTATTGACTTACTTTATACATTGCTATTTTATAAAAAAAGCTATTACAACCTAAGTGCACTTATCTCTTGGCAGGGTTAAGTAATGGGAACTGTATGATATTAGCTATCATGATATAAACACTGCACAATTGTATTTTTTATATTGTGGGCTTATATTTACAGACTCTGATAAATGAAAGGCGCAAAGATGTTTCCTTGTATCCGAGTTAACCGTTCTTAAGACTACAGAAAGTTTCTTAGCATTATTGAGTTGCCTCGTTAAGAAAAGAAAAAAAAATGTTTAATAATATCTACTAACAGTAAAGAAATGAAAAATTTCAACTTTTTGGTACTTAACATACTTTTTTACGAGGTTCACTTTCGAAAAACAAAAGTAACAGAAGCATCGTCATCCAAGGAAACTGCCAAGTCCTACTGTTCATTATCTGTTTAGTTTTATTAGTAATTGCATGAATGATGTAAAAAGATAGTAAGTTACAGATAATCTGACATTAAACATCCTCAGAAAGTTATTATAATAATACGTCGACCATTTGGTCCTGTCCATATTGTGCTAATATCTGTGTCAACAGAAGCTTACAAAAATTGTATCATAGAAGTCTTGTCCTTTTTTCAAAGAAATATAAAATAAACATGAATAAACATAATGTAAAACAACAAGGTTTGTTGTCGTTTGGAAAAAAAATTCAGATTTTTTTGTGATTTTACGGTTGCTGGAAGAAATACATAAAAGTGTATTTTACATTAGCTCTTACCTACCTGTAAAATGTTTAAGTGACTATCTACTTCAGAGAAAATTTTCCTAAACTTTTTTTAAAGTAACATTAATACCATAAGCTCAGTTTAAAATCATACATAGCAATAAAAAGTTTTTTACATCAATAATTTTCAATTCCTTGACAATATTTAAGTATGGGACAATAATAAAACTAATTAATTATTTTATATTTATGCATAGTATCATCCATAGTATTGTTCTTATTAAATTTCAGCCCTTCTGTCAAATTTCATAATAACAGAAAATATCTTAGAAGATTTGAAATGGTCAACGAATATCATGATAAATTTTTTAAAATCTTACAATAAAGCATAAAAATATAAAACAGTGCAAATGTGCTTACCTTTTCTTCAACAGCTATCTTCCGACTTTTCCATAAAAACTCGCAAACTGCAATAACGCATGCAACTCCCATACCGCCCATTAAAACAACAAAAACTCCACCAACATTAGCTAATCCTAATTCACTTGCAGCAGAACTTGATTTTGAAGTATCATCCTGTAAAAAATATATTTTTTTTAACTGCAAATAAAGATGTAAAGTAAAAATGTAACTTTTTTGTATTAGACTTTAACATTATAGGTTAACAAATTTTGACTTAGAGATCTGATTTGATTTTTAGATCTAAGGCTAAATTTCATCACTTTTATGTATTGAACTTCATTAGAAAAGCACACTGATCCTCCGCTGTATTGGACTCTCTATCTCACTGTGATACAGTTTAAGTAAACACATAAGTCATATTATTAGGTCAAATTATTAGGTTAATTAGATATTAGGTCAAAAAAAAATAAATAAATAGTGATTTTTTGTTAATTTTCTTAAAATGCATAACAGTTATAAAAAACTTACTGAAAATTAATATTTTGACGTCAAGTTCTCTTAACGTTCTAATAAAAATCTTTGCAAACTTTTTAAAGTCTCTTAAGTCGTCTAACAATTACTTTTTTCTGAAAATGGATTGTTAACAGCGAATCCCAACTTTTTATCAAAAAAAAAAAAAAAAAAAAAAAGCCAGGAACTGATTCTTCGTCAAATTTAATACTAGAATACCTATTGAAAATTTGGGTAAAGAAATAATATGTTTTTGATAAATTCGATGAAAACTTAAATGTTGTTATTTTTGAAAATCGACCTTCATGAGTTCCTTTTGTAAATAGTCATACAAACGTGTCTTTGTTGAACGGGTATGAATACCACATACAATAATCTAGAGCTTCAAGTTCGGAAGCCATGTTTATTAAAATTTGCCTTGTGTTCATTAGCATTGACAGGCTACAGCAGGCCTGATACTTTGGCCCGTTAGAAATTGCTTATGTCTATTTTTTTTCGTGTTGCACATGCTTTTTAGTTTCACCTGGGGGTGAGTGAATGACTTCGTAAATGACAAGATCTTGAATATCAATTAAATAGTTTTTAACAAACGTCAGTAACTTCTTTCTCCATTTGTCCCTTTTATCAATACTTGATAAGAAATACTAATGACGCACGCAAAAACCAAAAATAACTTAAATAATTTAAACGATTTATTGCAAAGGTTTCATTTTTTCATCTTAACAGTGTTATATTAATAAAAACTGGGATAGTTAGGTAAAATAACATAACCAACCTTATCGTTAAATGCTATGGATGCATGTAAACCGAGTGTGCCTTTTAGAGTAATAGCCGTTGAGACTCTTTCTTTTAAACACTTATTTGGTCTTTCGTACCCACCGTTATCACTTTAAGGAATAAACATTTTTTATTGCCGTATTATCCCCCGTAAACCATTTATAAGAATTGAGGACGGGACTTGCTGAAATACGTTAAAGACTGGTTTGATGCGCTTTACATTTTATACTACTAGCAATTTCGTTATAAGAACTTTTTCCATGTAAAGTAGCAAAAAAATATCATTCGCAATTTATTTTGGAATCGGTAGAATGGTTGCGAATATTGAGAAAAAATTTTTTTACTTTTTATTTGCTGAAAAGCTTCAATAGATGTATAGCAAATCTTATTAATTTTGCTGTACTCAGTTTTCATGTTTAGAATGAGATGCTTTGGATGTATGCTAGCTCCAACAGTATTTTTTTTTAAGGAACCAGATATAACAACGCAACAACAGTGTTTTATTTATTGTTTTCATTGAAATATACTACAACAAGAAATAGTGTTGCTTGCTTGTTGCTTTAGTGAAATGCCTCAATGATATTTTGTGCAAAAATAGGGTAGTTGTCTGCATAGTATAAGTAAATGAAAATAAATCTTTTTTAAAGTTTTCTTTTAGTTTTTAATAAAATTAAATTTGTTGCGATCGAATAAGGTCGTATAAAATGAGGTTGTCGATAATTAAAAAAAAAAAATTTACAAAATCATCGATGTCATTTATCAAATCTACCATCGTACACCAATGTGTTTGACCCAGACTTTGTCATTTAATTTGTCAAATTAATTTACCTCTGAGACGTTCCAAAATTCAGCTTCCATTTAAGTTTTATCCTGACAAACACCACGAGTTTGTTAAAATCATCGAGATAATGCATTTTTGTAAACCAATTTCTTAATCAAAATTTCACAGTTTGATTTGTCGTTAACAAACTTATCTTTGCTCTAAAAGTTTTTTGAATTTGCAACCTAAAAAGTTTTGCCATTACTTTTAAAACCGCATACAAAAATGTTTTTCATAGGGTAATAAAAACCAAAAATGCTTAACTTCTAGCATTAATTTTATGTTTCCATAAATTACACATATACTAAGAAAAATTTGGTGCTGTCAGAGTACCACCGGTAGTACAGTGCTAGTTTAGATGTTTAGTACGTCAGCAATACCAGTTGAGACGAGAGCTGCAGAAGACCTGTATATGCGGTGCACCTAACCTATGATACATACGTCGAACCACACTGTAGGTAACGCTACCATACTTGGGCTCGTACGTACACTGTTCCAACTTGGTTGCCTGCTATACCAGTAGTCAGAGACAGCAGACTAATCGTGGTTTGGTATAGGGGGGGGGGGGGCAACTGCAGCACCGAATCTTTCTCAGTGCAGGAACAAAATGTGTGCTACTGTGATGTGCAAACATACAACGTTTAGGATACAACGTTGCAAATTTGAAAAATTCAATTTTGTCTTGAAGAAATTTATTCTTAAAAGACTAATGCAATTCGGATGAATTACATACTACTAAAATTTTTTTTTCACAAACTTGCTTTACATTATCTTTAATATTGAATTTCATAAATTTTTTTCTCAGCAGTTGCCTTGAATCTTCGTCACGTTTACAAAAATTGATAACTTTATTAATAACAAGTGCTTTTGAACATTGACTGTTGAGTTTGTTTTTATCATTCGGAAAAGCTTAATTTTTTTTTTATTTTTTGCATTGTTGACTAGGCACTAAGAAACATTAGTTTCCTCAAAAATTTTATCAGCAGAAAATTTCCTTCGCAATAAAGAGACGTGGCCAAGGAATCAATATATATTGTATGATTTATAGAAAAAAAATTTTATACCAAAAGAAAGCTAAGCATTTGTAGAGTATTACAATTTCTTACGAATTATAAAAATTCACAAATGGTTTTTTTTTCATGGTACCTTTTTAACTTGTCACACCTGTTTCTATAAATATATAAAACGTATAAATATATTAATTTTTTTAACTTTATCTTTCAAAATTCCCACGAAATTTTCAGCCGGTCCGTTTGTAGCCAGACAGTATAGCGGTGAAAAACTATGTTTAATACCTTGATTCTTCAAAAAATTTTGAAACTCAGCTCTCGCAAATTGCCTACCATTGTCTGTTACTAAGTGAACTGGCAATCCATACCTCGCAAATATTTGTTTACACACTTCGATAAGTTTGTGCGACTTTGTGTTTTTTGCAAAATCCACTACCTCCGGCCATTTTGAGTACGCATCTACTATTACTAAAAACATGTGACCGTAAAATGGTTCTAAAAAATCACAATGTACTCTACTCCATACTTTTCCCGGCCAAGGCCACAGAGTTAGTGTCAATTTCACTGGTTCTTTTCTTCCTTCTGGAAAAATTTTACATTCTTTCACTAATAATTCTATATCTCAATCTATTGCTGGCCACCAAACATAAGAACGTGCCAACGTTTTAATTTTAACCACTTCCAAGTGAGATGCGTGTAGTGCATCTAAAATTTTATTTCTTTGATTTTTGGAATCACAATCCTGTTACCCCACGAAATGCAGTTACTTTTTAATGTTAATTCGGATTTTTTTTCAAAAAAATTTTTTTCATCTACAGGTAAATTTTTTCTCGAATCGGACCAGCCTAGTAGACAATATTTTAATATGTTCTTAAGCGTCTCATCTTTTTTCGTTTCTTTCTCTACTTTTTTGTAATCTAGAACTTTTAATTCTTTTTTTATAAAACATAGTGGTGTAAAATCAGTTTCGAAATTATCTAGATCGTCGTCTACTGGCAGTCTCGATAAGGCATCACAATTTCCGTTATTTTTGGATTTGATGTACTCTATTTTATATTTGAACCCGGGCAGATAATAAGCCCATCTCTGCAATCTACTTGTAATTGTTAAAGGAATACCTCTGTTTGGGCTTAAAATATACTCCAATGGTTTATGGTCTGTGCGCAATATTATCTCCTTACCATAAACGAATCCACAAAATTTTTCAAATCCAAATACAATGGCACTAGCTTCTTGGTCTATTATCGCTCTGTTAATTTCTTTTTTTGGTATTTTTTTTATGCATAAGCTATGTGTTTCTCGCTACCATCTTTATACCTATGCGATAATATTGCCGACAGACCATATTCCGAAGCATCGCAAGCAAGTACAACCGTTTCGTGTGGATCATAATGCGTTAAAACTCGGGGAGAAATAAGCTTCACTTTTACCCATTTAAATGCTTTTTCACATTTTGCTGTCCATTTAAATTTACTATTATTCGCGCACTCATACAGTGGTCTTAAATTTTCAGATCTGTTCTTTAAAAACCGGTTATAAAAATTAATCAAACCCAAGAACGACTCTGATTGTTTGCTATTTTTCGGCCTAGGGGCTTCTATCATTGCCTGTACCTTAGATTTAGCTTTATGCAACCCGTCCTTATCTATGACGAATCCTAATGTTTCTATCCGCTCTTTCATTATATTGCATTTATTTCTGTTTAGCTTTAACCCATGCTCTTCTAAACGTTTACAAACCAATTTTAAGTTTCTTATGTGTTCTTGATCAGTTTTACCCGTTATGAAAACATTATCCGTATAAGCTACAGCTTTTTCAATACCTTGTAAACACGCGTCTATTATTTTTTGAAATTCTCCTGGGGCTGAAGAAATTCCTTCTGCAAGTTTCGTGTACTTAAACAGTCCTAAATGCGTTATAATTGTTAACAAGTGTCTCAATTTTTTTTCCACCGGTATTTGCATGTATACGTGCGTTAAATCTAATTGAGAAAATTTTTTTCCGCCTTGCAAAACTCTAAAAATATCATCTATGTGTGGTAATGGATGCTTGTTCACGATTATGTACGGATTTATAGTAACCTTAAAATCTCCACAAATTCGTATATTGCCGTTACTTTTTATTATTGGTACAATTGGAGTCGCCCATTCGCTTGATTTAACCCTTTTCTAAGTGACCTAGTTCAATTAAATTATTAAGTTCTTTTTCAACTTTTTCTCTCAACGCATACGGTACATGCCTTGCTTTAAAAGCTATTGGTTTTACTTCCTCTTTCATGAATATTTTCATCTCTCTTTTTGTATAAAATCCCGGTCCCAAACTAAATAACTTCGAAAATTCCAACAGTAAATCATTTTTTATCTCTACTTTCAATTTCTTAATTACGCTTTGACTCTCCCCATTCTTATTTACAAACTTAAGTGGCCACAGCCCAAACTGTCATAACCATTGTCGGCCTACTAGTGACGGACCTTTTCCCGGTAACACTACACAAGCTAATTTCCTAGCAATTCCGGTTAGCTGCCCTTCTAAATTTTCCATTGCACCTACTGGGTGGAACGTATTATTTTCATTGTAACCGCGCAGAATAATATTTGATTCACTCAACTTAAAATTGTGAAATAACTCATTCTTTGTTTTCTCCGAAATCACTGAAACATAAGTACCCGTATCAACTTCAAAAACTACATCTTTATTTTTGATCTTAAATTTTAACAACATCGGCTCCACTTTCCTAGCACTACCACCCAACCACTTACAATTTAAAACTCTATTATCGCTGCTATATACCTTTAGGGGTAAGAAGTTATATGTAACGTCGTCATCCTCTCCCTCTGACTGCCTTGACGTTGCTTCCTCTCCCATGAACTTCACTGATGAATTCTTGTTCGCCGCTTTTCTCCAACACGCTACTTCCGAATGTCCCTTTCTCTCACAATAGTTGCAAGATTTTGTCCTATGTTTACAGTCAATAGCCTTGTGATTTGCTCTACCGCAACTCTTCATGTTTTCTCTATCAGTACTACCTTTACTTCTACTGGTATTAACTCTTTCGTAGCTTCTTTTCTGTTTAGTGTTTAAAGCCAAAATTTTGTCATTTGAACTGCCTTCGAATTTTCTCGATGCTTCTAACGCGTTCATCTTTGCCATTTCCCGTGACAATAATTCTAATAAGGCTTTATCAAATGTCAGGTTTTCTGCTTTGAATAATTCTACTTTTATATCCTGATCTCTAATACCACATACCAGTTGATCTCTAAGAGCTGTTTTTAACTCTTTAAAGTTGCAGTTCAAGACCAGTCTATTTAATCTCGCTGCGTATTTAGCTACACTTTCTCCTTGTTCTTGTTTTGCCTGATTGAACTTCCAACGTTCCATAACTTCAGAAAGCTTTGGATTTAAATAATCTGATAGCACTTTTTTTAACTCTTCATAAGTTTTCGTACTCGGTTTTTCCGGTGCGCATAAATTCCTTACTAGCATAAACGCTTCCTCATCTAAACTCGTCAACAATAAGAGGCCCTTTTTTCATCCTTAGTATCTTTCGCTGCAAAATTAACTTCTAGCCTCTCCGTAAAAATTTCCCAATCATCTGTTTTTAAACAAAACTGTAATTTCGTCTTGTTGGCAATTTCCTCTTCTTCTTCACTACCGCTTGATGCTTCTTTCGTTACCTCTGCCTGCTTGTCCTCTGCTTCTGCGTTTTTATAGTTTTCTTTTTCTTTTTCTACACTTAATTCTTCTTTTACCAACTCTGCAAATATTTTACGTAGTGTCTCAAACTTTTCACTGCCTACTAATTCTAGTCCACGATTTTCTAGTTCTACTGTTAGTTTCTCTTTATTCAACTTATACACCCAACTTAAAGCTTTTAAGTCTTTTTGAATATTCACAAGATCACTATCTTTGTAACTATTAGTATGTGAATCCAACATGAGCCTTCTTTTTCACTCACTGTTTTATTAACTTTTTCCAGTTCCTCTTGATTCCGCCATCCTTGTCGCCAATTGTAATGTATTGATAGGTAATGAGATTAGGAGCAATTATCATCACACTTACACTTTTTTAATAATTAATAAGTATATTGTAAATAATAAGTAACTTCTTGATACATTTCACCGTTGCGTATTATAAGACACATCTGTTCGCTCTGACGGCCGTTCTCTTTCTTCGCCCCTTACATTACGCACAATCTTCCCCACTCTGCTGAGAGTGTTACACATACTTAATCGCACTACAATGTGTTTACCCATACGCGCACATTTTTTATACATCATATGCCTATATAAATATTTATAATTATAATGAAATACAATAACGTGTAGGTGCTAAGACAACATGTTACATGGACATCAATGGCACCTATAATTTTGTCTGTGTATTGCAACACCTTACTTAGTTTTATAAAGTAATTCTTTCTTAATTAATTTCTCCCATAAAAAATCTAATGGAAAAATTAGATGACAAGGGTGTCTTCGACGCAGTAGAGCTTCCAGAACCAGATATTTTGAACCTCAAAGGAAGCCATCTGTCGAGGACTTGTGGCCTAATTAAGGCACATAAGGAGAGTTTTTGGAATTCCTATGGGAAGTTGTTGTTTACTATGGTTTGCGAAAATCATATTAAAATCATTGGAGAGTTTAAAGCTTAATTGTAGCTATATTTAAGATACGTCAATAATATTCTATTGGTCAAAAGAATTTAAAAAATTAACTGTGTTCTAAATCTTTTGAACAGTTTTAATCCTTTTACACAGTTGCAGTCAAATATGAAGTCAATAATTCAATTCCTTTTTTTAATATTCACATTACACGCATAATAAATGCAATTTTTACAACAGATTTATGAAAAAAAAATACTCTGCTTCAGGTAGGATACTTAACTTCTTTTAACACAACCCACAATGCCAGATAATTTTCATTGTATTCTCTATGATTGACAAAGTCTATAGGCTTGCTAATTTTATGCCTGGATCCAAGAATAGTACAGCAGCTTACAAGATTCAAATTAATAATGCTTATATTTGATCTCTTATTTATAGTTATTTTAAGCTAGAATCAGTTTTCTAAGCAGACAGAAAAAAGGTTCCCAGGAATCTTGCACTCAAAATTATCAGGTATGCGATGCAAGAGTTGTCTGTAGGTTTTTGAATCCGTTTGGTTTAAACAGGAATGTGTTCTTGGCTGTTCCTTACTTTTAACCTATACACTAGTTAATAACAATATTAATAGACAGTTAAACATGCAAAAACTCAATAGTTCTTACAAAAATTTCCTATTTCAAAAAAAAAATTATGAAAACTAAGCTATAGTCTTTAATAACATATTTTCATGATCTAAACATTGTTTATTTCTCTTGATTGTTATATGCTATTTCTTACTTCTTCACGCAAGTTTTCGACATCCTCGGTATTTTGGCTCTCTAAATGTTCGTAACTCTTCTGCACCCTTGGTATGGTGTCTCTCCGTACGTTTACTGTTCTTTATTATGCACATAAATTGTGTGTTTTGACCTTTACTTTTGCTTTACCTTTTGATGTGAGTACTGCTTAAGAATAAATTTTGAAACACAAAATAATTTTATGACTATTGTATGATTCTAATTTTCAGAAAATTATTCGATTTGAGCAAAGGAAAGTGTTGCAATATGTAGACAACATTGTAAGCACCCTTTCAACGAGCTATCTCAGCACCTACACGATATTTTATTTCATTGTATTCACAAATATTTATATATACATATAAATTGAACAAATTACGGCTTTCAAGCATTAACTTAATTGTATTTTGTTATAACTGTGAAATCTTAATTTTGAAGAGGCTGTGAGCAGGGCAGCAAAATATTAAATGTAAATAAGATGTCTATAAATAGTCATGCTTCGTACTGCCGAGTTTATTCCTTAATATTTCTTCTAATGACTAGGGAGTAAGTAAAAAAAAAGGACATCGTTGTAAATTCTAACTTCTTTTTTTTGGTCATTGTTACACTTTTAACACATAAAAACACAAGCAAATAAGTGTAGTCGAGTCTTTAATCTCTCAACTAACTTGGCTACAAGCTTCGTATACACACATGTTTGGGTATAAATAGTTAGGTTAGGTAGTGAAACGCAAAACATAAGAATATGGTGGTTCCATCTAGTGCTCAGATGCAAGAAGTTTTCAAATAATGTTTATTAGTTTGCTTTAAATACACGTACAGACATAACATACTGCATGTATTCATTTAAAAAGAAGGTTGAAGGAGCATCTTTATGATTTTTTAACGTTAGAAGCACATGAAGGTAGAATTTTTTTAGGAAAGCAAGACCGTTCAAGTTTTTATTTAATTTATCTTAAGGCTAACTATTTTTCCTCCTAATTTTTAATACGTATCTTAACGTAAAGTTTATTGAAAGAATGAGTGACATTTATTCTGAAAAAATTGGGATATGCAGTTAACAACTAACTATTATTGAAAAAAAGTAGTTTTTTAACATTCTTATAAATTTACAAAGTTGAAAAAACATTTTTATCGAATTGTTGAAAAAGTTACACGTCAAAATATACATTATTAGTTCAACTTTTATGTATCTAAAAAAAATAAACAAAAAAATAGTATCAAACTTTCTAAAATTTTGAACCTGATCTTCATACGCTTATAGGGAGGCACTGAAAAATGTTTTGAACATGACTTCTACCTTTTTTTTTGGTGTGAAAAATAAAGTCTCAAACTTAAATAAAAACTTAGCGATTTAAGATCGAATTTTAGCCTATAATTAAAACAACGACCCATAAACGTTTCTCAAAGACCTTCGATTATATTGAGCTAAGTGATTTGTTACGGCCAAACTTAAAAGTAAAGGGTGAAACTCGTACATTCGTTCTACAAAGACATAAATTAAATTTTTGTTTGCCAGGAACCATCCATTGGCCCAAAGGTCATATTTGCTCTTAATTACAGTATGCTTTTCTTTCAAATCGTTGACTCGGCATTGTGCTGTTAGATTTCAACGAATGGTATGTGTTAAGAGGTGTTGGTATATCGTACGCCAATCTGGTGTGGACCTACTGTTTGAATTTATCGGATGTAATATGATCGTAGCGTATTTTATTCGTCTCTTTATCTTACCTCCTTGCAAGGTCTTTATCATCCGTTATGTATTTAATTTTTCCTTGGTATATAATTTATTTATCAAAGTAAAATTTACATTTCTATCGATTGAAATTTTGATTCGAATAAAACTTTATATAATTTAGTAATTGGAGTAATTAAATTAAGAAAAGAAACATAATCAACAAACAAGTTATGTCTTATCTGATGATTTAATAATTCAGTGATGCTGAAAATAACTAATTTTACAAATAAAATAAATTATGAAGGTTCAGATTCACGTTTACAATATTTTAACAACCATTTATTTTTCTTAACTTAACGTACTTCTATGATCGTTGGTTAACAGCTGCTTGCACGCAAGCAGTCGCAAGATCTTACTAAGCTGACTGTAACGATGATCTTAATCCTACATGAGAGTACTCATGGCGATGGAAATAATTAGGCTGCTGCGTTTAACGTCAGAACCCAAGTCGACGTTCCTTTCTTTCTTGTTTCACCTTGATTCACTTTTCAGGCAAGTTTACAGTCGCCTAATATGCTCGAGCTTTTTTCACACAGCTTAATCACCGAACTAATTCTTACGTTTGCTTGAAATGCACGCTTTTAACACGTAGCTCAATTACCGAACTAAGTCTTACATCCGCTTAAAAGACGCAACAGAACTCACTCTCCAACCTTTATAGTTACTTTGGAGCACTTGATGGAGGAGAAAAGGCAATTATTGGTATGTGCAAGTAGTTTTTATACTCTTGCATTTAAAGAGGACACGTCAAGTTGGGGATTCGAATGACCAATTAGAGCTCAACCCAATTGCTCTTAATTTACACAAGCATAAACGTGGTGCAACAGCTATACCACGAACAATGGTAAAAATCGCTGATCTCTCGGTTATTGCATTTTGTACAGTTGATGTTGAAACTGTTCACGACATTTGCCGTGGATCATTCTCAGTAGTGTATGTTAAAACTGCTGATTGTTTTTATTTTTGTGGACATTTAGTGCAAATTGATTTTTGTAAAATAAGTGCTATTTAAGATTATTTGGAAATTGCACGCGTAGTTAGAGTTTTGCGATGGCAGCTCTTTTCAAAGAAGGTAAGTTACATGTTATGAGATTGTGGAAGCAGCTATACAGCTTAATGTTTAACAATTGCTGAGCATTCGCTTTTTATAAATTCTTAACGGAGCTGTGTATTTCGAAAATAATGAATATTAGGCATATGTCATGGGATGTCACACGCCCTCCCTTAGCTGATTGCCATCCTCGGCAAATACAAGAGCGAAAATAGTCGAACCCATGTCAAGTACTTAAGAGACATATAGATACATAAATATATAAATTTTTTTTTTTTAATAGAACATGAAATTATGTCTATATATGAATTAATACATTTTACAAGTTATGAGGTATTATTTCTTGAGGTTGAGCTGTTGCAAATCTTTCGTTTTGAATTCCTTGTAGGTGATGTTATGCTACAGAAGTAGTTGTACAATGGCTTGTAAGTTGTAATTTGTGTCTTAATGGTCATGATATATGCTTAATTCGGTAGGAATAATGTTTACACTTTAGTGTATCATTATTAATGAGTAAGGCGATTTAAACTTGTTGGTCAGTTCTTTTTCTCTTCTCCTTTTTTAAAGGCATTATATGGTATAGCGGTTGTGCCTATACTGTAACTGTTATTTTAAGCGAATTGCGACGGATTGGTCGCTGGGCGTGTTGATTATATATAATATGACATTTTTAGAGAATTGTTGTTTACTTTATTCCTTGATTGTATTGAATATGTAGTGTTATGCAGTAGGCATGAATGTTTTGCATTTTGCAAAGTATCCTAATGGCGTTGATGTTTAATGCGACATAACTGCGGGATCTGTAGCACTTTATTGAAATGAAGTGAGAGTTGATACTGCAGTGTTGCTCTTACGCTTTTATTATTTTGTTGTTATTCCTGCATAAATTGTGTTATAACACCATGAGATTTATTGTCATTGACGTTGTACGAATCTGAAAAGCTGTTTGTAGTAAATCAATATTTTTTTGTAGTTGTTATAGGTAAGTCATAGGTATCAGTTTTTCACATTGATGCGTATTTAATTGGTTATGGCTCTGGTGTAATATTTTGCTCGTTTGATTTCCCAAATCCTTGTTGTAATTTGTAAGGTCTTCACAATTTGAAAGCACGGTTATAGTCCATTCTGTACGGAGGAGAAGAATTTCATTTTTGTACTTAAAATGAATTCCGAGGTTGTTGGAACTTTCTCGATTTTCATAAAGGCTTTTTGAAGAAAAGTGGTCCATTGATAATGCAAGAAGGTTATTTGCCGTAATTAATGCTATTATGAGTAGCTTTAGAAATATCTTGACAGGTTGTGGAGACTCCTGTAACAAGAAATAAATCTCATTCGTAACAGTGCTTCACTTTATCTAAATGTTTGATAAATATTTTTCCATTCTCTGCCTTTAGTGTTATATTATTATTGCTTCTATTTACATTGCTGATTTCCAAGATTCCATTGTAATATTTATCTATTTTTCCTTTCCGAGGTTCTTTTATTGCGTAAACTTTCATACCAACTTCTAATTTCTGAGTTCTAGAATGTTTATCATAATTTTGTTTATTTGTATGTTTGCATTTTATGAGCTCATCGTGAGCTTTTTCATGCATATCTCTTAAACAACGGATAAAAGCGATAAGATAATTATCATATGACTGCATTTGAGTTTTAGTTGGGTATGGATTCGGTGGACGTGCTTTTCTGCCGCTTACTAATTCATATGGTGTAAACCTGGTAGCTGTGTGCAGTGATGTATTGTATTCATGTATGGCAAAAGGTAAAATTTTGTCCCAGTCTTATTAGTTGTATCTTTTGTTCTTGAAAAGCTTGCAAGCATGGCATGGCTGCGTTCTAGTAAACCGTTTGATTGGGGATGATAAGGTGTAGTGGTCTTAAGGTTGAAACCGAAAATTTAAGCTAAATTTGTAAATATATTATTTCGAAAACTCTTTCCATTATTACTGAGTACTATTTAAGGTACTCCATACAAAGCTATGAGGTGTTTTACCAGAGCGTCTACAACTGCGATAGCTCAGATGTCAGGTATAGCTACTGCTACATAATATTTTGAAAATAAACATTGAATAGTTAATATATGTTTATTTCCAGATGTTGTTGTTGTTAGCGGTCCTACAGTATCGATGGCTATTTTTAAGAAAATTTAAGCTGGAGTATCAGTTATTATCATAGGTTCTTTTGTTTTTACCGGTGTTAATTTTTGTTCTTGCAAATTTTGCATTTTCGCACAAAATTCTTAATATCTTTCCTGATGCCTTCTTAATAATACAATTCTCGTATCCTTCTTTAAGTCTTATTTATACCTCTTCGCCCTCCAAAGAGACTGTTGTGGCATTCAATTAATTTTTGCTGTCTCACTTCGCTCGATAAATAAGCACATTTCCCGAAACTTTTATTATTTTAATGTTAAAATGACTAAGTTCTTCTTTAATTGCTTTGGAAAATATTTCTCTAGGTAAGTTGTCAGTTATTCAACCCTCCTTAGATATTTTAAATGTTTCTATATTCCTATTTTCTATTGCCTTGGCTAGACCTGCTAATTACGAGTAAAGATCTTGAGGCAATATTTTATCTTTTTCTTTTTCTTTGATAACCAAACAGAATACTAATTTATTTATATAAGTGGTTATTGTTACGTCAACTATTCGTGTTTGCGTTTTATTAAATTCGTATTTTTAAATGTAATTTCAATTAAATAATAATTTGTTGTTTATAGAATTAAGTGTTAAGTCGGCCGATATAAACGTTGCAATGTTGTCTTTTGCATATGTTAAACATTCTTGTGTGCTTAATATATTGATGTGATCCATTCCTGTTCTAATTAAAAGTCTTATTAAAGTGCTTTTTTTACGACTGACTAGGTCATCGCGTTCAGTATTTTATTGCTGTTCTAACATTTTGAATGCGGCAGTGGATCGAGTAGATAGTGTTAAGTTAATCTGCTTTGGAGCGTAATGTTGTTTTATGAATGTGTCTCGCTGGTTAGCACTTAAGCGAGAAGGTGTATTGGATATACTACCAATTGTTTTTTCTTCTTCTCTGGCTTCCTCACAATCTTCTTGTTCAATAGTAGAAACATTAGGCTCTTTCCATACAGTATCGACATTGTCCTCTATTACCGTAGATGCAGCTTTGGAGCGTCTAATAGGTGATTTTGATCTTATCGGAAAGCTTTTTTTTTTCATGGAACTTTTAGAGTTATTGTAATAGTCTAGTGAAACATTAGATAAAGTTTTTAAATTTTGAAGATTTGCTTCGCTTGACTCTGGATCGCGATTCTCTGTTGTTCCCATTGTGTTTATTAGTTCTGGTGGTATGTTCAAATCCTGATATAAAGATGGGTTAGCAAGATTTGTATTTTGCAAACTATTAGTTAAAGGAAATTTTTTATCATTATATTCATCGAAGCTGCCTTCTAAAGCGTCTTTATGTGTTGATTTGCGAGCAGTGGATTGCAGTTTTGGATTTCGTTTTATTTTAGCAATCCTTTCTTCTTCTGATGTACTTCATGAGTCACTATCAAACTTAAATCCTACTGGTTGTTGGGGTGCAGATTTAATTTTTTTAATTTGAAGAAGTCCTGGAAGTTGATGGTTGTGCTGAAGGGTTAAATAATTTTTCCAAGTCACTGGCACCAGTAATAGTTTCTTGTTGTGACTCATTATCTGTTGTAGTTAAAATAGAGGATGAGTCTGGCCTAGCGTTTATGAGGCTAGGAAGTAGAGACTTATCTCTTTGGGGTATCAGTGCTTGCTGGCTTTTCTCATCGTCAGATGTATCTAGAATTTCTGTATCGTCAGCATCTGAAGCGGCCGTGGGTCTGTCCGGAGTCGGTGAACTTCGTTTTTCTTGAATTTGGCGCTTAAGTAACCTTTGAGCTATTAATGGTCCGGTGAGATCTCCTTGTCCTTCTTCTTTTCCTGGTGGTATACTGAGAGGATGATTTTTAGAGCCCTTTTTCCTTCCTCTTGTTACCTGCTTCACTGCAGTAGTGTATTCAAGCTTATTTAAGCTTTGATTGTATAGATCGCTGGCTCTATTAGCACATGCAATAGATGTTTTAGTTTGTCAGGGGATTTTTAAAATAGGCTTTAAAGGTAATATACGAGACTGTAATGTTTTATGATTACTAAACTCGCTGTCAGAGCTTGAGCTATTGGAGCAACTACTGCTTCTGTTGCTGCTATATGTTGAAAATTTCCTTACTCTTTATCGCCCCCCTTAAAACTTTTGTAATCATTATCAGTATTTATTTCATAAGAATCTGTGGGATTACGTGATAAAGCATCAGCATTTGAATTCAAACGTCCGGGTTTGTATTTATAGGTGTAGTTGTCTCCACGGAGCTTCGTTTTCCATCGATTTAGGTGACTTATGGGATTTTTTTTTTATTTAATCCATGTCAAAGGCTCGTGGTCTCCCTTAACCGTCAATTTTTGTCCGTACAGATAATGTCGAAAATGTTTTACAGCAACTATCACTGGTAAACACTCTTTCTCAGTAGTAGAGTAATTTCTTTCGCATTTATTAAGAGTCCGAGACATGTAGGCTACTGGGTGGTCTTTTCCTGGTTCTCCTTGACTTAAAACAGCACCAAGAGCTAAATTGAATGCGTCGATAGTTAGAATAAATGGTTTGTCGAGATCGACACATGCAAGTACCAGGGCTTCACACAGGGCTGATTTTAATTGCTCAAAGCTCTCTTACTGAGTTTTAGTCCAATCGAATTTTTGACTTTTTCGTAATAATAGGGTTAAGGGTTCTGCGATTTCAGCATAATTTTTAATAAATCGTCTATAATATCTTGTAAGTTCTAAAAATTCTTAAATTTTTGTGCGATTTATTAGTATTAGAAAATTTTTAACTGCTTTAAGATTCTTGGGGTAGGGTTTCACTCCATAACCATCTATTTTATGTCCCAAATATGTCATTTCAGGGGTTAAAAATTTACATTTATCTAGCTGTCATTTTAATCTAGTATCTAATAGTCTATTAAATAGTTTTCTTACTTTTTTTTCGTGTTCTTCTAAAGTTTTGCCACGTATTATAATATCATCTAAAAATATAAATAGTTCCGTGCCTTGTTATCCCAATAATACGGAATCCAAAAGTCTTTGAAATGTTGCATGTGTGTTGCATAATCCAAACGGCATATATGTATACTTATAATGTCCGTATGGAGTACTCTAAGCTGTTTTGTGGCAATTTTCTGGAGACACTTTAATTTGATAAAATCCGTTAGCTAGATCGAATACTAAAAAAAATTTTGACCCACCAATTTGCTTTTATATCTCTGTTATATTAGGCAATGGGTAAGCATTAGGGATAGTTTTAGCGTTTAATTTTCTGTTATCTATTACAAGACAATGTCTCTTTTCTCCGTTAGGTCCTGGCTTTTTAGGGACAATTTACAGAGGGCTATTGTATGGGCTAGAAGAATAGCTAATGGTTCCTTCTTGTAATAATTAATCGATCTGATCTCTCACTTCCTTGTGTAGAGCAGGAGCGTATCTATATTGTTTAGTAAAGACAAGTTTATTGTCAGTTGTTGGTACATTATGTTGTACATACAATGTACTTGAAGCAGCATCACCTTTAATATAAAAAAGATGTGAGTACTCTTTTATAACTTGGAAAAGTTGTTTGTAACTTGTTTTATTATGATGATGCCGGCAAAGTTTTGCTGAAATATATTAAATTTATGCCTGTGTTGTTATTTTAGGAGAATTATAACTAAAATCCGGATCAAAAAATTTTTCTGAGTCATCTAAATCAAAAGGCACAAGATTTTGAGAAGGAATCTTAATTTCCACTGGCTCTTCTCTGGTGTTTACAGCCATTGTAAAACAGCGACCCTTATCGTATGTTACTGCTGCTTCGCCTATAATTATACCAGGAGTAGTTTTTATCAAACGTTAGTATGCTTGTTCGTGGCAGTTTGTTTGCGTTACAGGAATTTCTATTGGAACTCTCATTCTGGCTGGTGTTTTGTTAACACGATTTTGACCAAAGGTTACTCCTGTAGACTTAAAAAATTGAGAAGTTGGCAGAGATTTCAAATTTTCTTTATGTATGCCAATGTCATCTGTAATTTCGTGAAAATTGTGTTGTTTATTTATATATTCTGTCATTGTATTGATTAATTCAAGGACACGTTCTTCGTCGCTTGTTGTTGCAATTCTTCTTATAAATGAAATGGGACTTAAAGGTCTTCTTTTGAGTATCAAGGCTCTCATGTCATAAGGAAGTCTGGCTCGTTCTTCAGCTAGAAATAAATTTCCTAATATTCCTGTTTCACTGAATGGTGTTTCTTGTGACAAAACGTGAAAAACATGATTTTTAATAAATACATTTAACGTCGCTGTTCCTAATGTTATAATATTCTCAGAAGTCAATCCAATGAGGGCAATTTTTGTATCTGTATTTATAGAAACATTTGATAATAATGAAGACATTTTTATGGCATTGACGTCAGCTTCTGTATCTATGATAAAAGTATCTTTGCTTTCATTTAGTTGTGAAATTTTAAGTCTTATTGTCGGTGCAGTGCCGATGGTTGTTGCAACGGACAGTCGGGCGATTGCACTAATTGGTTCGTCAGTAGACGCTGATTCCGGTCTTTGCTCGCCGTTGCGTCAGGGCGACGAGCACCGCTCTCGTTTAAAGAATGGTATGGTTTAGGAGAATTTGGCCTGAAAACTTGTTGATTACTGAAGGAATTTGACCTTGATCGAAAGCTGGTGTTGTTTTGTGATTCTCGTGGATATGTCTGAACATTTTCACAAGTGCAGGAGTAATTTCCCATTGGAAAAGTAGAAGAACTGCCAAATACACACTGCAGTAAACTTGTGTGAAAGGGGCAATTCAAATAAGCTAATAATTGATTTACATGTTGTATTGGATGCGTGGGGCCGAGATTTCGATGATTTTTTCACGAGTCTTTTAAAGGTTGATTGGATTGCGTTTTATTCCATTTTTGTAACAATTTTACAGATAAATAAGTTGAGTCATTTTGCTTTTTAGTTTAGTTGAGTTTTTTCGCTATTGAAGAGGTGGGTGTGATACTATTTTTTTATCTGAATTAATCGTAGTAGGAAAAATTTTTGTGTCATTAGGATTGTAATAATAAGATATATTATCACGATTTTACATGTACAGATCATTATTCTCCGTTTGTTGTATATTGTTTTGATTGGGCTGAAAGTAAAAAAACTGCTCTTGTCTATTTTGTTGGTGTACTGATAGATTTTGTCTTGCTGTAGGGTGTAACTTCTGAGCAAGATATATATGTGAATTCTGATGGTACATGGTAGCGTGAGTATTGGGGTATAATATTTTTCCAACTTCTTCGGCTTCTAAGGCTACGGGTAAAGCGCCAGTAAGGGTTTTTGGTATGTTTGACATCATGTTGTGCTTGAATCCATCGGGTTATCCTCACATAAATGCTTCACGACCAACGATTTCTAGATAAAATTTTTAATTAGGCTGTTAATCTTCAGGAATATTGTTAAAAGCGGCTTCAATTTTTGCTGCTCTAGCACCTTGGTTGATGAGTTGGAAGAATCTTTCGTTAAAATCGCAAATAGTTTCTGCCTGTTTTATCTGAGAATTATTGATGTTAGTTATGTACTGAGCGTAAGTCTTAGAAGGAACCAAGTGTTCCTTTAATGGCTTATAGGATTGTCTAATGTATTTATTGTTAATCTGTCTAGAGAACTTCTTGCTCTACCCTTTAGCCTAGAGATAACTTTTCTTAAAAACATAGATTCTTCCGCATTAAGGATAAGGGATCTACTGTTTTTATTATCTTGCAAGAAATCTCTGAGTGGTTTATTTTGTCCACTATACATGGGAATATATAGGGCAGCTTAATTGATGCGTAAGGCTGAATTATTTAGAGCCACGTTACATGATAATTAAGGGAATTCGAGTGATTCTTCTGCTTCTCGTACACTATGGTATTGTTCAAGTAACTATACCCTTGTAGCTACATCAGCTACCTTGTTTATATCCTTAAGTGTATGATCCATTATAGAAAAATTTTGAAAATAGAAAAAAAAAGAGAAAAATGTATATAAACGAAAAAAGAACATGATAAGCAAGTTTTAGTTAGGTTAAAGCATACTACGAGTAAAACAAAAGGCTTAGTTTTCCACCATGGATGCCAATTTGTTACGTCCGAACTTCGAAGTGTAGGGCAGAATTCGTAGAATCGTTCTACAAACAAATAAATTTCACTTCTATGTATCAGGAACCAGCCATCGGCCCAAAGGCCTTATTTGCTCTTACTTACAGTATGCTTTTCTTTTAAATCGTTGACTTGGCGTTGTGGTATTACGTTTCAACGAATGGTATGTGTAAAGAGGTGTTGGTATATCGCTTGCTGAGATGGCGTTGACCTACTGTTTCAATTTATCTGATGTAATATGGTCGTAGCGTATTTTATTCGTCTCCTTATCTCACGTCCTTGTAAGGTCCTTATCATCCGTTATGTATTTAATTTTTCCTTAGTATATAATTTATATATCAAAGTAAAATTGATATTTCTAACAAGTAGGATTTTGATTCTTAGAAAACTTTATATAATTTAGTAATTGGAGTATTTTATTTAAGAAAAGAAATATGATCAACAACCAAGTTATGTCTTATCTGATGATTTAATAATTCAGTGATGCTGAAAATAACTAATTTTACAAATAAAATAAATTATGAAGGTTCAGATTCACGTTTACAATATTTTAACAAGTTTTTATTTTTCTTAACTTAACTTACTTCTATGATAGTTGGTTAACAGCTGCTTGCGCGCACGCAGTCGCAAGATCATACTAAGTTGACCGCAACGATGATCTTGATCCTTCATTAAAGTACTCGTGGCAATGGAAATAATTAGGCTGCTGCTTTTAACGTCAGAACCCAAGTCGACGGTCCTTTCTTTCCTGTTCCTCCCTGATTCACTTTTTAGGCAAGCTTACAGTGGCCTGGTTTGCTCGAGCTTCTTTCACACAGCTTAGTCACCGAACTAAGTCTTGCATTTGTGCAAAATGTACGCTTTTAACACGTAGCTTAATCACTTAACTAAGTCTTACATCCATTTAAAAGACGCAACAGAACTCACTCTCCAACCTTTATAGTTACTTTGGAGCACTTGATGAAAGAGAAAAGGCAATTATTGGTATACGCAAGAAGTTTTTATACTCTTACATTTAAAGAGGACACGTCAAGTGGGGATATGAATAACAAATCAGAGCTTAACCCAATTACTCTCAATTTTCACAAGCATAAACGTGGTGCGACAACTATACCGCGAACAATGGTAAAAATCACTGATCTCTCGGTTATTGCATTTGGTACTGTTGATGTTGAAACTGCTCACGACATTTGCTGTAGATCATTTTCAGTAGTAAATGTTGAAACTGCTGATTGTTTTCATTTTTGTAGACATTTAGTGCAAATTGATTTTTGTTAGATAAGCGCTATATAATATTATTTGGAAATTGCACGCGTAATTAGAGTTTTGTGATGGCAGCTCTTTTCAAAGGAAGTAAGTTATATGTCACAAGATTGCAAAAGCAGCTATACAGCTTAATGTTTAATAATCGCTGAGCATTCGCTTTTCATAAGTTCTTAACGGAGCTGTGTATTTCAAAAATAGTGAAAAATAAGTATATGACATGGGATGTCACAGATTCAACTGAATAGTTGTTATTTTCTTATTGCGGTGGCTCGTATGTGAGCGCACAAGTGCTGAGCACAAAATGTTTAAGTACCACTGATGAACACATGCATAGTGATGTGTACATTAATATGAACCCATGTAGATGTAAGTGAGCCCACAAACTTGGCAGCGTAGCTCAATGTCACTGCAGACTGCAGAGAGCTTGCTGTAAGAAAATGTTAACAATCCGTTACTTTTGATTGCTGAAGGTTATATTTTTTCGTTATAATTATTAGTAAAATATTAAAACCACAAAACAAGCTATATAAATATCGAGGTAAATTTACTGTCAAAATATATGAAAAATAGATAAAAAAAATGTATGCTATGTATGCTGCAAGAAAAACTTTTAAGTCAAGTAAGTTAAGTTAGAGGCCCTAATAAAAAAAAAGTTATAGATGGCTATAGAATTGTTTACAGGAAGGAATTAGCAAAGGATTGGAGATGTTACTTGTGCAATCATTTACTGGATTTAACAAAAGCAGTGATCAAAGAATGATGCGGTTCCCACAGCACTTTTACCATACAGTATGATAATTGCAAGAGATGTTGTGATGTATCCATCAGTCAAGCCCATTACTATAGTAACAAAGTCTTTTCTAACATCAATGCATCAGCTGTACTTGGTAAGTATTATTAGTCTATGAAAACATTTATTTTCATAAGCTTGTACAACCTGAAATTTACTAATATTTTTACAGGAGCTGTGCACTCTTGCACTGGTCTGGCTTTAAAAAAAAAAAAAATTCACGTGTTTAAACATGCCTGCAATGACGTCAAAAATGTAAAAAATAATCGAGGAGAAACTAGGACAGTCCATAGAATAATGTGCTTAAGAATACTGTAAACGAGCTGCATAAGAGGAGAAAAAATAAGATTTAGAGTGTGTTGACAAAATCGCAAGTATTTGGTACAGATTTTAATTTTTTAGAATACTTTCTATATTTAACACAATTTTTACTTTTTTATAACACTATTTTAGAGGTGAGNTATAATTTATAACTCTTAGACACATTTTCTTACTTTTTTAAATAAAAATTACTTTTAACAAAAAAGAGTTGAGTAATGATTATAAAAATTATTAGTGTGATAGTATGTGATAAATCATATCAAAACGTAACGAAAATGTAAGAAAACGTAACACAACATAATAAAATGTAAAAAATGTCTAAATTCCATGAGAATAATAGTTCCTTACATCTTCTTACGTTTTCTGACGGGTCACGGTGTATTATCAAACATGTTTACGTTTTCTTCCATTAATGATTTTAAATTAACTCTTGAAACTACATTCTATACCTGATTCAATTTCCCAAGACATTTTTTCTAAACCTATACGTTCTTCAATTGTCATCCAATGATGATCCTGATAGTTTTACGGTTCATTTAGCACTTTGTGATTTTTTAGGTATTATTGTATCGTACGACATGGGATGGAGTAAAAGAGATACAGGTAGATATTATGACTGCTTGAATGGGTATTCTAGGATAATTCGATGTTTGAATTAAAAAATTTTTAACTATGCTACTCGTAATCATCAATGCAATAAGTGCAATCACGGTCAAAGTCGTGATGATCATGATTGCCGATTAAATGATCGTGGTAGTGCAAAATCTATAGAATCAGATGTGGGAGTACAGTTGATAAACAAGAATCGATTTTTAGAACTAGCGAAACTGACTGTTAAAGTTCTCGTTCATGGTAATAAAAGCAGCACTATCGCTTACGTTCGGGAAAATTTACCAAATGAGATATTTTGAACCACCCAATAAAAATCAATCATTAAAAAATTTTGGTGAGAATCTTTACAGTTTAGTTTATGTAAAAAGAACTATTTACAAAGAACTTAATAGAAAAGGTGTAAATAATTACATAACAAAATATTTGTTGTACTTCATTTCGCAGAACAAAGGGAAGTCTAATGAACTAGCTACTGCTCTGCGTAATATGACAGATTATTTGTGTGGATTAAATAAAAATTGCCCTAGTTAGTGTAAGTGCCGCGAAAGTACAAAATATGAAACTGTACACATTAAAAATAAGAATTTACATTTAAAACTTAAAGGAATTTTCAAATTAAACGCGAATAATTCATAAAAATTTTCTATTTTGGTATTAAGTCAATGTGAGGAGAGTGTGAACAAAGTTATGGCCCATACAGCTCCCAAAAATATTTGCTTAGGTCAGAGTGCTGCTATTACCTTTATGTTGCAAGTGCCGTTTGTTGTAAAAACGAAGAAAAAAAATGTTTGATAGATATTAAAAAAAATTATGTTTATCTGTAGGTAAATTTTCAGCTGCTTACAGACTTAGATTTGTTACAGATGGAAAAATTAAAAAGATAAAACCAAATACCAAAGAAAACAAAAGTTGCCAAATTGAATTAAGAAACAAACGCAAAATTTCAAAGAGAAATTTTAAGGAATAACGTATCAGTCTAATGTTGGTATTATCAACAAACTCATAAATAGAGGTAAATGTAAGTATTATTGTGGTTTTTTTTAAGTGGTAAGCTCTAAACGCTTATCTAAGAATTCAATACATCAAATCCTCTAAATATTTTTAGTTTACTGATACTGAACTAACGAACTACTAAATCACACTTTTACTAACGTTTAAACTCATGTATATTAATTAAAAAAGGAGTTTGAGAGTCCAGTTGCCAATTCTTGTATTAATACAGGCTTGTACGTATTATTGTTCACGTATTATTGCGGTCTACTTTGATAAAAAATAAACTGGATATACGCAATAATACCATCATACTAAAAAAGCTTATGAGTACTAGCTACCCGTAACAAAATTTCAGCGCGATATCGTGCAAAATGTCCTACACGATATCTTACAAGATTTATTACACGATATCTTACAAGAAATCCTACACAAAATCTTATAGGATATCGTGCAAGACTGCTTGCACGATAGTCTTCATGATATCCAACATGATATCAAGCAAGATTTTCAGCAACTAAAAAAAAAAAAAAAGTATAAACTGTAACTCATGTAATTAAAAATTTTTTCTGCTTAAAAGCAGTTAGAAAAGCCAATACAAGTAGTAAAAAAAAAAAAAACATCTTTTTGCTCCAGTTGGGGGATTTGAACCTGGTCCGGATTACTCATGGTCGAGTGTCTTACCTATTTGGCCAGAGTGGATTAGACACTCGGAAAAGAATTAACGTCCTTATGAGGTACATCTGAAACTTATGTTGATTATTTCATGATTTCGTAAATAATCTTTACTAACTTGGTTACCTAATTGATAATTAACATTTTATAAATGTACATATTATATTGATTTGTGTCTCTTAACACGTTTGTCCACAATAAATCTAGTAATTGATTTAACAACAAGTTTTTGCTCGCAAATTTTTCTTATACTTTACATATACTTTTCATTCCATGGGAAAATTAGTTCATATTCAAAAGTGCGCCAACAGGAAGAAATAATATAAGAAAACTTAACAAACCGCAACTTTCTATGATGTAATATAAGGTTTGGTTAGATTTTGTACTGCAGTTACAGTTTGTTACGTTTTGTTACATTGACTTACAGTTGACTACAACTTAATATGTTACCTTACGACTCGTTATGTTTACTATTATAATTCTAAGAAGGGACTCAAATCTCGTGAAACAGCATCTGTGATAAACTGTATTAAAATGTAAGGAAATCTTGTCATGTGTAATATTTTATAACAGCTTACAGTTCTTGGCAGTTTATTGCACTGTTTTATATTTTGTTATAATTTATAACTCTTAGACACATTTTCTTACTTTTTTAAATAAAAATTACTTTTAACAAAAAAGAGTTGAGTAATGATTATAAAAATTATTAGTGTGATAGTATGTGATAAATCATATCAAAACAAAACGAAAATGTAATAAAACGTAACACAACATAATAAAATGTTAAAAACGACTCAATTCCATAAAAATATTAGTTCCATTCATCTTCTTACGTTTTCTGACGGGTCACGGTGTATTATCAAACATGTTTACGTTTTCTTCCATTTTGTTACAATTGTAAATTCCCGCTAGGGTCTAATAAATTTATTGTTATTATCACAATAAAGTTGTAAATAATCTTTTCCTCTATAACACGTTGATCTGGGTTTAAAATACAGCCGAAAAAATATTATTTTAACTTATTTATACAGTTCTCAGATAAATTACATAAATTCTAACAACATAATTCTGTACATGAAATAGGGCTCTCAAAAAACTATTAGATTTAAACAAAAATAAGGAAAATTTTTTTTCAACTTCAATTAAAGACTAAAAAAGCATCATGTTAAAGACATAATAATATCATCAAATTTATTTTATANAGTTTTGTTTTATTTATTGTATTTTCTTTTTTTTTCAAATAGTATTCATAATTCTTTTTTTATCCTTTTGTTGAAGAAAAAAATTGTTAAATATGGTGAAGAAGTGTCGTATAGGGCTTACTTTGCATTCTTATTGATGTATGTTAAATCACAATAGCAAAGCAAAAAAAGTTTTAGAAATATTCATGTAAAGTTAATTAAGTTCTATACTTTTGAAAATACAAAACTTATTTCGTTAACAATTAAATCGTCAACAAGTAATGCTTCTCGATCATTTATGTTATTTGAAAATCGTTTAAGTTGTCTCACTTTAGTATGCTGAAATGTATGGGATTTGGATCTTTTTAATACTCTTACACAAATTAAATACATACATATTTATACACATATTTAACAATTTTAAAGGTACTGTTCATGAAGATACAAGACTCATGACAGCGACAATAATAATTTTTAAGAAGCATCGATTAAATACTGTGTTTTTGTTCTCAGACCTTAATTTTTCGATTGGTTTTACTTAAAACATTAAAGGTACCTACTTTACTACTCTCTTTAAACACACCTATATGAGTAGGTAAACCATGGCGGTTCTGGCACCCCCCAGTCTTCCCCCTGAGGAAGTGATGGTGGAGAGCCTCTAGCTATAGTTAGGCTGTGGGTGGAGGAGAGGCGGTGGTGTAGGAAAGGCGGTGGTGTAGGAAGAGGCTAATTGGGGGGTGGGAGGAGAGGCTCGAGCACAGGTGGTATTGGAAAGGTAGTGGGGGAGCTTGGGTGGTGGGTGGTGAGGACTACTCGGGTGGTAAAGTTAAGGGCAGGGGGGCTTCCGGATGCTGTGACGTCGGATAGTACTGACGGCTCCCTTCCTTTCTGACCGTGAATCAAGCTCCAACGTCATCAGGATGGGTCTGAAAGGTGTAGGTGACAAGCCCAACGTACAGTGCAAGAGAAATATGATGAAGCATGAACAAGTTTTTTTTATCAGTGGATGTTTTTTTTTTAATTTTCTTCCGCTTATTGTTTTAGGAGTATCAGCGTAATCGTTATTTTTTTTTGTTCTCCTAAACAGTGGGTGTATAGAGTTGTTGGAGAGAAAATTTTATATGGAAAAGCGGATCGCGTATCCCGCTTAACTGTGACCTACGTTAGCTTACTCGACGCAGTACCTTGCCAAGTAATGTAGCTATTATTTCTTCTCTACACGCATGTGTAAGCCATGGCCGATGACTTTTCGCTGCTTATTCAGGCGTATCATGTACCAGTGTAATACTTTTTCTTAGAAAGAGCGGGCGCAACGAGTCATACTAGGATACATGTATGTGTTAGCCATGGCCGATAACTTTTCGCTTTTTATTTAGGCGTATAATGTACCTGCGTCTTATTTTTTTTCTCGAAAGTGGGCGTAACGAGTGATGCGAGCTGTCAGAGAAAACATCTATACTATCTTATTACCAAAAGTTCATCGCGTATTCCTTTTAATTCCTCAACGCTTGCTCACTTATTTCTTGATGCAGTACCGTGCCAATTAATATAGCTATCATTTCTTATCTGCATGCATGCATTAGCCGTGACCGATAATTCACCGCTTCTCACTTGGGCATAAAATGCACCAGCGTTGTGTTTATTTAGCAAGAGTGGGCGTATCGAGTGATACGAGTTGCCAGAGAGAACATGTATACCATTTTATAACTGAAAGCGTATCCCAACATTGCTTGGCTTACTCCTTTTTACCGCAGTACCTTGCCAACGAATAGAGTCAGTTAATACGATAAAGTAATTTTAATCGGTACAGTAATAAAGAGGTGTGAATGAAAAAAAATCAAAATAGATTAATAAAGAACTAATTCATTGCATAAGTATTGTGTATCAGGTGTACATCGAGTAAAGAATATCGTTTCGTCGTTGCTGCTCTTTTGAAATCCATTTTTTTGAAGCTGTAGCATTTTTTACAGCACAATGAGCTTAATTAAATTGGTGATTTATGCATTTAATATCATCCATGATTATTTTTTTCAAAGCTAAACATTGATTAATATCATAAATGTACCTATAAAAATAGTTATACAACGAAAATATTTAGTAAAGCGTATAAATCATACCACGAGTAATGTACCTATTAAATAGCACACGGCAGAACCATTTAATTTTTTCAAGACCTTTTACGTAAACAACATCATCTTCTTTAACAACGGCTCAAAAGGTTGTAGCTAGATTCTGGTAGGGAATTTCTCACGAGCCCCAACGAAGACCGTGGTAATTAATCTTCAACCATCGATTTTCACATTTGTTCTTAGGTAAGAGCTATGCCTAAGAATATGGGGGCTTACAGATAAAAACTAAAGGTGTAGTATTTTCTTTTAGAGGTATAATAGCAACTTCTTTAAAATTAAAATCGTTGTGCATGGTTTTAAAGCCTTGAACATCAAACACATACTTCGTCATCTTAACGTGGTGACGATTATTAGTTAACTAACCCCTCTATCGATGTGTCATCTCTTTATATACAACTACTAGTCACCACTAGTTATCACTCGTATCGCTTTCGCAGAGGCAAATCAGTATAAAATAAACGTCCAAGCAGCGTGTGATTAATTTGAGTACGTTAACGCGAGCTGTAAGTATAATGGAGAAACTCCGCGAGAATTTTGCTAACGCCAACGCCGTGGAGCGTTACGTGATTTTCTGTTAAATAGTGCGAATAGAATATCGACGCTTGCTGCATAGTGATGATATGACCAAGATACAAGATTTTATTGATAACAGTAAAATAGTGCTTAAAAGTATTTCCGACTTTCAGCTGTCTGTAAAATTGTCATCGACAGTGGAAAATAAGTTGTTTAATATTGAGTGTCTTTTATCAACGTTTTCAGCAGTATTTTATAAAATTCTAAAAGTGCAAGGGTCAGGGCTCGATGAAAAATTAGATATTAAAAATGATTATAATATTGTGACATGAAAAGATTTTAATAGTGCTTTTAAAAATCACATTAGAATGGCTGTTATAGCAAAAAGTGGGCATTTAGATATAATAAAATTTCTTAAGTCTGCGGAAAAAATATTTATTTTAAGAGTGCGAGAAGTTCTCGACGAGCAAAATGCTTTAAAAATAAACACAGTATTAGAAGCAGAGTTCTTGACAGAAAAACTGATACAGAGACTGTTAAAGTTAAATATTTCAATACTAATTCCAATTCCATTTTTGATACAGCAGACCTACATGAATGGTTTTAAACGAATGTCCAGAAGCCTACTTCTACAGATATAGAAGAGTTTCAGGAGAGCGATTCTGGATGGACTTTACGCTCAATTTTTATTTTAGTAGTAAATGTAAAAAAGTACAATGCAATGAGTGGTAGTTCTTACATAAAACTCTCTACTACTATCAAGAAAAAAAGAAGCTTGCATGAATGTACAGAACGCAGATCAGCAATGCTCTGAATGGGCCATTTTGTCAGCTTTACATCCAGTGAATAAAAATGCACAACGAGTCTCAAATTATACTAAATACGAAAACAGTTATAGTTTCGAGGGGATCACCTTTTCAGTGCAGCCTAAGCAAGTTACAAAATTCCTAAAACAGAATGATGTGTCTATTAGCGTGTATTTTTTTGAGAAAAGTAAGAATAGTTATAAAACTTTACCCCTTCACTTGACAGCATAATAAAAGGATAAACATATTAATTTGCTGCTTATACAAAATTGTTATATTAATACGTATAGTAAGGGAAAATCAAAAAAACAAAAAAATATTGACGGAGAACGTGATGATTTCTTTAACGCTGAGGCAATGAATGAAGATGAGGTTGAAGAAGATAGAGAAGGTTTTCTTGATGTTCAGCCAATGGACGAAGATAAGGTATAAGAAGATAGAGTAAAATATTTAGAAGAAATCCAAGATGGTAAGAGTAGGGCTGATAATGATATAGAATAACACTACGTGTGTATTAAAGACTTATCTAGGTTGGTAAGAATTTCTTTAACAAAACGTTGACATAAAATTTGTATTTGCGACCGCTATCTTCATTACTTTACAACTGATGAAATGTTAAAAATACATACGGTGAAGTGCGTTAAAGTGAATAAGTGTAAAATAAGCTTGCTCAGGTATGATAATAAAATTTTAAAATTTAAGAATCACATAAATAAAGATCGTGAACCACTTATAGCTTACGTAGATCTTAAGTGTTTATTAAAACCTGTGCATGATAGTGAGTGAGTAATACAACACCATAAAGCATTTAGTGCTAGATATTATGTAAAGTGCAGTTTTGATAACGTTAAATCACGTTATTTTTCCTACAGAAAAAAAACTAAAAACAGTGAGAATCCAGCTACCTGGTTTGTGAAAGAAATGCAAGATCTCGTCTTAGATTCACATAGAATGTACATCAATCCAGTGTCAATGAGATCATTTACTTGAAAAGAGGTCTTTAATTTTTTCAATGCAGATATATGTCACATACGTGAGAAGTCTATTAAAAATGATTAAAAAGTTCACGATCATTGCCAGTTTACTGGAGAATAAGTATTATATTTATAAGTTTTTAATTGAGAAAATTTTTTTCTTTAAACTAAAATTCGCTTTTTTTACCCTTTTTTTAACCTCAAGTATCAGGACTCGCGAGCAGTACCAATAGTTTTCCATAATCTCAGCATTATGATGCTCACTTATTTATACAAGAACTTGTAACTTGCTTTCCCGGAAAAGTACAAGTTATCCCTCAAATGGTAGAAAAATACATTTCTTTCACGAAGTACGTTTAAGGGACACGCATCAACTTACGCTTCATTGACTCGTATAAATTTTTGCCGTCGTCGCTTGATAAGTTGGGATCTTACTTAGAGCAGTATAATACTCTAGAAAAGTTTTTCAGTCAAGATGAGAAATACTCTTTCGAGCAAATCAATATGCTGAAGAAAAAGGGTGTGATTCCATACGATTATGTAGCATCATTCAAAAAACTTGAAGAAATCGCGCTCCTATCCAAACATGATTTTTATAGTTAATTATATAATGCACATATAAGTAGTAAGGATTATACGTATACTGAAACAGTATAAAAAACTTTTGATTTTATAACTCTTGGACAGTATTCAGATTTTTACCTCAAAACTAATGTACTTCTGTTAACAGAAGTATTTGAAAGCTTTAGAAATACTTGCCTCAAGGTTTATAAATAAGATACTGCTCACTATTTCACTACTCCAGGCTTTACTTGGGATGCCATGTTAAAAAAAACAAAAGTAAGTATTATGTATAAGAATATAATGTTAATTGTGCTTTAGTTATTAATTAAGAATTTTTTTAAGATTTCACTAGAAATTGTTATTGATGTAGATATGTTTATATTCATTGAAAAAGGCATACGAGGTTGAATAAGCCAGTGCTGTTACAGATATGCAGAAGCTTATAATCACTATATAGAAAATTATAAAAAAGATAAAACTGAAAGATAGATAGCACATTTTGACGTAAACAATCTGTATTGTTGGGCAATGACTAAAAAACTTCCTTATGGTGGATTTTAGTGGGTCGAAAATGTTGTGCAACAACCTCATGATTTTTAAGATATTGGAAATGAAAGTGCTTACGAATATAGTTTAGAAGTGAATTTAGAGTATCCAGAAGAGCTCCACGACTCTTATAAAGATTTGCCATTTTGTTCCGAACACATTTCAGCACCAGATTAGAAGCAGCCTTAATTAATGACAACATTAAATAACAAGCATAAATATGTACTACATTATGAAGCCCTCAAGCAAGCCACAAATCGTGTATTACGACTGACAAAAGTATATCGATCCTTGAAATTCTGGCAAAGTGCATGGCTTAAAGAATAAATTGATCTCAATAGCATTCAGAGAAAAAAGGCTAAGAATGAGTTCGAAAAAATGCTTTTCAAACTATTCAATAATGCTATTTTTAGAAAAACGATGGAAAACAAGAGTAAGCGTATCGATGTCAAACTTCTCAACCGTTGGGATGGACGATATGGTGCATCATCGTACATTGCAAAGCCAATTTTTCACAGCTGTGATATTTTTGATGACAATTTTGTAGCCACACAGCTACAATGTGCAGAAGTGATGAAGAAAAAGCCAATATACATTGGGCTGAGCGTCTTAGATTTATCTAAGACACTTGTGTATCGTTTTCACTACGATTGTATGCCCTCCAAACTGAAAAATGATTGTAAACGCTTATACACTGATACATACAGTCTGATATATTAGGTAACAAACCATGATATTTATAAGATGATGAAATTTGATATTATTGAATTCAACACATCAGATTATACAGAAAAACAATAAACTTATGATGCCCTTAAGAAATAAAAAAATCGTTTAGCTCATGGAAGATGAGTCCAATGGAAGCATTATATTAAAATTTGTTGGACTCAGAAGTTAGGTGTATAGTATTCTTCTTGTAAATGAAAATGTGATTAAAAAAGCGAAGGATGTTAAGAGTAACGTCGTAAAAGCAACTATCGATTTTAACGACTATACTGAGTGCCTATGTGACCAAAGTATAAACGTTAATCAAGAGCAAATTAATATAAGATTACGTCACCACAAGCATTACACTGAGAGGCAAAATAAAAATGCTCTTAGTTCCCGAGATAATATACGATATATTTTATCAAACACTGCAGATACTCTGCCTTGGGGCCATTATAGAATTGAAATAATAGAAGAACAAAGAGCTGGAGAGTGTGTAGAAAATCATAGCAGACCAGCAGCCAATGAAAAAGCAGCCAATATAGAGGGGGACATTTCTCCAGTAGTGGGAGATTCCCTAAGTCATTGGCAGCATCAACCAGCAGAGCACAGTCAGAGCTGTAGTGAGCAGCTAAAAGTATCGACTGCTTCATCATCCAACGCAAGCAGCTCAGGTCAACAACAAGCTCTCAAAAGAACAGGTTTGGATTCGGAAAACTTTTACAGAGATAAGCAGATCTGTTTGGAACAGCAAAGCTCAGAAATTAAGGCTTGTAACGTTTTTTCTTACCCATAAATTTTTTTTTTTACCATTTATAAAACTCATATAATTTTCTTATGTTTCAGATGGCTGATTTAGCAGCACTTAATCAGCTGGCCTGTGGAAGATTCCTTCTTACAAAAAAAAATCAACGAAATGGTCAAGGGGCAATGTCATGTATTGTCGAAGCTGAAAAAAGCTAACACTAAATTTGTCACGAAAGCTATCACTAAACTAGACGACCACTTCCAGATATTTTTACCTTATCAAGTATCTGAGTATCTTGTGAGTAATAAACTATCATTCAATAGTTTGTTGAAATCTATTAATAGAAAAAAGCTATCAGTTTGCTATAATAGTTTTAGTGTTGAATTTTTCAACCAATAAATGTCTGATTATACAAATACAAGAAAAAGAAAGTTATTCTTGTGAAACTAGTTTAAAGTGAGAAAAATAAATAAGACAATCTATTACATGTTAAAAGTTTTTATTTATCTCAATGAATCTTATGTAATATATAACATTTGCATGTATGGTAAGAAATTTAATTTGCACACATAATTTATAACATTAAAAGAATACAACATGATTTGTAAAAATTTTTTTACAACTTCTAAATTTTAATAATTTTTAACGTACATATCATTTTAATTCTTTGTTATTATAAATCTAACTGTTATGGGTATTGTCAAAGCCGAACCACTTGACGAATATTTGATTTCCTCGTCGACGAAGAATTTTTTCAAAAAGATAAGTGTCAGGATACTTGATTTTCTGCAGTTTCTGCTCGTAGAGGCCTTCAGAAATTGGCTGATTTTGGTAATCTTTCAAATGGTAAGTTGGTGGATTAGTTAGACCTATTCGTGCTATAGCAAATACCTTAGCCGACTAGTTAGGTGTGTATCCCTTTTTAAATACTTGCTTAGCATTACTTATTCGCACTTTATCTCTCACTTTAAATTTCGGTTGTTTTCTCATCCCCATTGTTATTGATAAAATTTTTTCCAAAATTTTATTTTCAGTAGCAGCTGACACATCCTTTGGTTTTATAGCTATTGTCCGATGTTTCCGATTAACATAGGCTGTCAGTAACTTAGGTAAGATGTCAATCCACTTATATCTGCCACGCAAGCTGAAATTTTTCCACATATCATGCTTTAGTGTTCGATTGAATCGCTTACATATAGACGCTTTCAGGTTTCTAGAAGTCGAGTACAAGTTAATTTTGTTCTTTTGCATGAGACTTTGGAAATTCACATTGTAAAACTCTTTGCCATGATCTGTTTGCAAATTAGTTGGAACTCTTTCCTTTGTTAATATCGACTTCATAGCTGCAGTCACATCTTTGCCAGTTTTATTCTTCACGGGCACAGCCCATGCATACTTGAAGAATACATCTATAACTGTAAGCAAATACCTATAAACTTTTTTTTCATGAGCATAAGGTATGATCTCTACAAGTCAGCTTGCCATGTTTCATCCAAGCCTCGAATATCAAACTTTCAGCGAAGGAAGTTGCGTCTCGCAGGTTTATGAAGCTCTTCCACTACTGCTTTTATCTTTTTTAACTGTATTCTAGAGTTATATTTAATATATGTGCTACAATTTCCTTAACTGTATTTATTTTACGCTGAAAATTTAGTATTGTTTCTCAGAGTACATCATTTAAATTGCTCAATAGTAGATTTCTTTTCTCTTGTTTATTCAAAATTAAACTTTTTTCTTTCTGTAAAGAAGTGAGAGTTACAGCATCGTAAGGTTAAATAGCTGATGCAACATTGCACAATCTTTTAATTTCCCAGTCAAATTGACCATCCGTGGTGAGATTATATCTAATTCCTCGAGGACCTCGACTACCACCTTCCGACTTAGCTGATCCACGTCCGATTACGCCGATGCTCATTTTGACCCTGAAGTAGAATTGATAACGATGCTTAATATATGATATTAGTTTTACGAAGATTCTCAACGATTGAAGTTATTTTATAAGTCTGACTAAGATTACCGGCTGATTTTCTGCCACTAGTAATCTTAGCCGATTGACCAGCTCGTTAGGGTTGTCCCAGTAAACGGAGTCCATTTGCATGTTCAGCCTAGAAATTTTAAATGAAGGTATGGACCCGCCTTTCTTCTTCATTTGAGTGAGATTAAATAATGGGGCAAGAACATTATTGAATTAGTTACCATTGTATGGACGAATCGCCTCATTTTTGTCAAATTCTGTTTTATACGCACTTGACGTTTCCAAGATTTGTTTGTATTTAACTAAATTATCTGGTGTCATAAGCTTTTTATCAGGATGCTTTTTATAAGTAACTCCATTAATCCATCAGTCATAGGTGAATCACCAAGTATATGTTGCTCGTTTTTTCCCTTTCTTATCCCATAAATTTGATCCAGTTCTAACTCCTTTCTATCAAGTCTTTGAAAGTATGGATTCATAGGTTCATTTTTATCGATATCATGCGCTGAATCATCATCGTCATTTTTTTAACAACGGTATCATAGTCTTTGATAGTATCATTCAACAATTATCATCTTCTACATCATCACGGTTACTATTAGTTAATTGAAACCTTGATGCATCGATATTATTAGTTTTTAACTTAAAAGGCTTGAAGCGTTCATTAAGTAAAGATTCAAAGCTAAGTGGCACGTTTTTGACTTTCTTTGTGTCATCGATAATTTAAAAAAGTAGATCAGTAATAGGCTTGAAAGTCTGTCCAATCTGCTTTTCAAAATTTTCTCTTTCTGACTTTTACAATCGATGCTCACGTCTAACAGCTTCTCTAGCTTTTTTAACTTGCCGAAGAACGTCTTTTTTCTCACAAAAAGTGTCCATGTCGATCGTTTGATGGTTTACAAAAAACTAATACGCACTCAATTAGCATAAGTAATATTTATAGCAAAAGAATCAAACTCTTTCCTATATCCACCATTATCAACATCTCTTTCCTTGTCTTTTACGACAAATCCATGTTTTCCAACTCCCAACAGCTTACGAATAATTTTTCGAATTAATTAGACATCATGTCAGCATTAACATGATCATTATAGATGTGCTTCAAATTCATATCATATTGTGAAAATAAAATTTAAATTATCTCTGACCGAATGCTATGGAACTTGAGTATATGATTGACAAAGATAGAAGCAATCAATACTTTTTTGAGGTCCCATGCAGAGAAAGGCTTCCACGTTATCTTGTTTTTCACAGGCAATATCGTCGAATACCATTATGAAGTTGGGTAGTGCCTTATTGGGAGATATGACTGATTCGTGATCACTAAATGAAAAATTATTAACACCATTTATGGGCTTCAACAGTTGTACTAGAAACTTATACTTTGGCTGATTCAGTAACTTTAAGAATAGATAAACATTTTGAAATCTCAATCCGTTAAGGTGAGTACTTAAAGCCAGCAAGCTGTTTGTTTTTTCACAGTTTGACGGACCACAAAGAACAGCTCTTATCGTACCGGGTAGAAAATCACCATGGCGTTGAATTTTCTTATCTTGCTCAACGATTTTATCAAAATTCACGACAGAAAGTCTTACATTCTGATCTACGAAGCTCATGTTTACTGTATGCTGACTCGATCGAGCGGCATTGGCGATGTGCTGGACACGACCAACGGGCACGTAAATTTTTCCAAGTTAGACCCCTGGCGTGTTTCGCTGAGCGCAGGTGGTAGTTCTTCTGATTCCCTTAGTACTAGCAAGTGGCTGAGAACCCCTTACGGTGGTGACCGGCCTGGAACGGAGAGCAGTGTCAGCCTGGAGTATACCACTGTGTGCTTCTCTGCGCGTCGATCACCCTAATGTATGCTGACTCGACTGAGACTGAAACATGTTGCTGTAAATGGTTTGCCTTTATATTTTGAGACTCATCTGTCATCGTATTTCCTAACCTTGCATATCAGTTTGTTGAAATTTATGATAGAAAGTTAAATATTCTGTTCCCCGGAGCTAATGATGACTGCATGCCAAGATATAAAACTTTGAATAGTGGTCTACATATATTTTTGAGCTCATTCATCGTTGAGTATTTGGAAAGTAAGGATCATTCATCTTCGCAAAGACTGTGGAATTATGAACACACTTACCAATAAACTGCCTATAGAGCTGCACGTACCAGGATATCAATATTGTGGACCAGGCACTAAACTAGCCAAGAGATTAGCTCACGGAGATCCGATTATCAATCCATTGGATCAGGCGTGCAAAGAACACGATATAGCCTATTCTCAGGATCAAAAAAAAATATTACAGCAAGAAACCCTGCTGGCCAAATTCTTGCTGAAAAGGCGTGGCAAAGATTCAAAGCCACAGACGCTAGCTTAAGGGAAAAAGCTGCTGCTTTTACTATTACCAGTGCTATGAAATTGAAATTCAAACTTGGCATGGGAGCATTTCTTAGTACGAATTCAAGTAAAGTGGGTAACAACAAAATGAAGCCGAAGAAGACTACTTTAAAAAGCTTGATTCGAAGTGCCTTGAAATTCATGATTCCTTATCGTAGTGCTCGAAAGGCTATAAGTTCGGCGTTAAAGGTAGCGCTGGATGCTGTGAAAAAAGATAATGGTAGAAAAAATATTTTAATGCCTCGAGTATTGTCTATCTTGCAGAAAACTGGAAAATTCTTACCGTACCTTATTCCTGCATTTGCTGGTGGAAGTGCTATAAGCACTATTACTAATGGTGTAACTGGAATTGTCAAGGCTATTAATAATGCTAAAGTTGCTTGAAAATAGCAAGAGGAGAGAAATAGGCATAATAGGAAAATGGAAGCACTCTTACTTGGAAAGGGACTATTTTTAAAACCAAATAAGAACGGCCTAGGTCTACATTTAAGGCTTGGAAAAGGCTTAAAAAATTAAAAAAAAAAAAAATTTCTACGTGAAACTGCCTTACCAAGCTCTCACAGACTATAACCTCATCAAGTACGCAAAAGTTTTGAAAATACCGCACTTCCGTGGAGTTCTCATTAAAAATGCTTTTCTAGCCAATGGCCCACATTTTTCCGAATCAGCAATAGTCAATCTCAATGATAAGGATGGTCTTAGTACTCACTGGGTTGCCTATAGAATGCGAGGCAATAACGTTACGTATTTTGACAGTTTTGGTGACCTACAGCCACCGATTGATCTACTGCTTTATCTTGGTGTTAGATGTGTCAAATATAATTATGAAAGGTTCTAAGATTATGGTACATACAACTGCGGCCATCTTTGCTTAAGCTTTTTTTGTAAAAAACTCCATTATCAGCCAATATACATGTATACCAATACTCAAGTAACATTAGTCATTAACAAACCGTCATAAAAGAATTATTGACATTAAGTTTATCAGGATTATCATCTATTCTTGAAGCACAATATTTTCCACTTGTAGAGTTGTCACCAGCACATAACTACATTATTGGTCTAGTAGAATTCCTAACTTTCAAGTAAATTCTAAATATCGACGAAGGTTATAATAAATTCTACGTAGGCGATTAAGTGGTTGTTTTTTTAACCAGCAGCTACGAAATTCAAGATATTAAGTAATTTCTGATCAACGTATTACCACTTGACGATATAGCTATTAGCATCAAACCAAACAATAATACTCTTCGCAGAGTAATAACGTGTAGTCATACTATTGACTTCAGATCAAATGATTCTATAGGCCGTCTTTTAGGCTTTACTGAATGAATTCTTGGAGATACCAGTACTCACAACTCAGATTAATCGGTTGCAATTCTTAAGGTCAACACATTGAGAGTTGAGTGTAATATTGCTAGTGGAGCCAATACAAACGGAGAAAAAGTTTGACAAATCATTCACGAGTTTTTCCCTGCTGTACCAACGGGATACAAAATTGTCAAAGTTCCATTGCAAATCATTTATTAACCCGTTAATGCTCAAATTATAGATCATCTTCAAGTACGCATTGCTGATCAGGAAGGAAACTTGATGAATTTTCGTGGTGAAGTTATAAATACAAGACGACACTTGAAACAACTTAATTGAAATGGGCATAGTGTACAACAATAATAAAGTTGGATGAGGCTATGAAAACAAATTAACGAGGGCAAGGATGAATAGTTATCTACGAGACAATAAAATTCGCCGAAGCTATAAGAATAAACCAAATTAGATGAGACAAATTATTCGTCGACGAACGCCCAAAGCGTTATACGTCACAACTTGCAGTTCTTAAAAAACTTAGGCCTAAAAGTAAGAGCTCTTGGTGGAAAATAACTTGTGCTTTTTTTTGCAACCTGCGAACGAGAAAAAGTTGTGATGAAAGAGACTCTTGGGATTCAGTCAGGTGTCGGGTTTTATGAGTCGGTTGCGCACTACGAAATTCATGCACATTGACCCCACATTGCATCAGCATTGAATAGCGGTGATAAAATTCGCATCTTAATTCAACATCAAAATTTATGTCTTTTACCCTCACAAAGTTCCTCACGTATTTCTGGACGTATAATAACTGGAGTTGATAAATCTCTAGAGAAAACAAAACTAGTTAATAACGCTATCTGCCATCTATTTTAAGAAATACGATATAAACTAAATGGTATAGAAATTGATAGGTGTAAAAATGTTGGATTGACAACTTTAATAAAAAGATAAATATCTTTCTCTCCCAGTCAGAGTTTAATGCTTGAAAATGCTAGTTAGATTGATATTAAACAGAAAAAATCCATTATCAATGATCATTCTTATTTTGAAGTGTCAATACTTTTAAGTATGATATTTGATTTCGCTGAGGACTATCGCAAAGTTGTGGTTAACGCAAAACATTAATTCATTCTCACAAGATTAAGAGATGATGTTAGTACCGTTATACAAGTATCTGAAAATCAAATTTTCAAAAAGTATAAGCTTAAGTTGACTCAGATTGAGTGGCTTGTGCCTTATATAACTGCATTAGACAGACGAAAAATTGGTTTGCTTGATGTTATTGCAAAAGACAAGCCTATTTCTATAAGTTCCCGCCATCGGAAGTTATATTAGTATCCTATTTTGCCAAAAACTTCTAGGCATATGTGGAGTATCAAAACTTCCAATCAGTTGGTAAAGCCTCGTTTTGTTATCTTGGGCTTTCAGAATAAGCAAAAAAATGATTCTGCTTCTAATGCTAGTCTCTTCGATCACTATAATATCTGCAATGTAAAGCATTTTTTAAGCTCACACTACTATCCTTATGAAAATCTTAATCTTAACACTTATAAAAATCAGTTTTCAACATTATCTGATATGTATGTATAAGAATTTTTAAGCCACCTGTTACGGGAAAGAACCAGAATCTATGCTGAATAAAAAAAATTTATCACACACATGCCTCTCATTATAATTGACTGCTTAAAGCAGAATAAAGATTTGAAAAGCTCACCAGTGGACGTGCGCTTAGAGTTTGAAGTATGAGAGAATTTCCCAGAAAAAGGATCTGCTTACTGTGTCATTCCACACGATCGCATCGTACAGTACCATCCTATTAGTGGTTACGTGAGAAAACTTGTTGAAGCATGTATATAAAATTAAAAAAAAAATACTCACAGTGAAGTCAGTTTTTACCATGATGGAGTACATGGTGGACATGCAGGGCTTTAAGAAGCCTGGCAACGATTATGTTCTTAGAGAAGTTGGCAATTCTTCCACTCCATTGAGATGATGAGCTTAAGTATTTCTCTTCAAGCCGCCATTTCTTTGGCGCAAACTAAATGATAAATACAAACGTGAAAATTTATGGCTTAAGCTATCCTATCATGGATGAGATTGGCAATCAGGTGTTATTGACTACACAGAAATTGGTATTGTTCTTCGGGAGAATCTCAAAGATAGTAAGAAGATTTTTGTGATTGAAGAAGTGGAGAGAAGGTGTCTCAAAAGGTTTCACTTTCGAGTGAATGATATGATTGATTATCCAGAGTTTAAACTCCCAACATTAGCTACTACATGTCTTCACAATAATGGTGCGTATAGATCTATGTGTGCCATCAACAATGTCAAACGAATGAAAAAATGTTACTTTTATATGGAATGAGAAGATGTCACTAATTCTAAAGAAAATGTATAATAAAAACTCAATAGAAATGTATTTTTTTCAAATTGTGATATAAATAAATTTATTGAATTATGTTATTGTCATTATTTGTGTAGATATTCCTTCAAAACTAGCTTACGATTAAAATATTAAGAACTAATAATTTATTCTGATAAAACACACACACACTCACGCAGAACCTACACTAACGGGTATATAAACGAATTTTAGTGCAAAGTGCTGCTTAGTTTATCACGCAGCATCAAACGCAATGAATACGCGTTGATATCGCAGTTAGTAAGACGCTTTTGAGCTGCAAAATAAAAATGGATTTTTACGAGGATTTTGTTATTTAGATTGGAGGTTTCCTCGACGCTCCTCGACAGTTTTTACCAAAAGAAGAATCTGTGGTGTCGCTTATAAGACCAGTGATCAGTCATTGGATTGTGCGGCCCCCGTAAAATTTTTCCTTCTTACCTATGGATGTGTGCCAAAACAATGACTTTCAGTTGAAGCGAGTGCATGGAGTTCACTGGTTTGAGGGTAATTGTTTCATTAGAAAGTTACAGCAACACTTGTACACTGTAGCAAAAAATGCACATTGAATTTACGTTTATGAAGATAATACAGCCTCTTATTTTAAATTGACCATAGCCTGACCTGTGATTAACATTCAGCAGTATATGGTGCCATCGCGTCACATTCTTAATACGGGATATTCAACAAAGGCGTTAATGTGTGGTACTCATGATGCACAAAAAAGTCTACGTAGAAAGCTATATTGCGCACTTAGTAAAGATCATTAAATAAAATTGTGGCTTTGCTCTTTGGTGGAAAGTAGCATTGAACCAGACTCAAAATGTTTTTTTAACGCGCTTAATAGTCATAAGAAGAAAATTTCTAAAACGCTTCGCAGTCGCAATACAGTTAATAGAATTAATACTGATGATACTAATAATACTGATAGTGACTCTAGAACAGATACTTATGTTGGTGTCAAAAACAATGACCGTGTGTAGGCAAAAAAAAAAGGAATAAAGTAAGCATAAAATTTAAGATAAAAAAATTAAAGTACATCTTGCCATGTGGTAGTACAAAGACATAAGCGCCATCTTTTAAGCTGATGAGAATCTGTGTATAGCTTTAGTTATCCTGTGACGATTGAGCAGTCAACATCAACAACATAGGTCTGATCTTTAGCAAACCAAAATACGAAAGCCTCAGTAAGGAGGAGGAAAGAGATAAAAATGGCTAAAAACCTTTAATAGAAAATCACGTTAAGGCATCTCAACCAAAAGTAAAGGGAGATTATTATTCCAAAAATATTTGCTCTAATCCCAATAAAGATGGATATGATATTAAAAAAAAAATAATAATAACCATAAAATTCTTGTGTATTTTTTTTTAAGCTACCAAAAATATGTGTGTATTAAATTTAAAGTTTTGTTATTATTGAAACCAATGTACATACTATCCTAACAATCTCAAACTTAAATTTATAGGCTGGCTGAATTCCTTCGCAAAGTACTGCGTCGAGTAAGCCAACGTTGGTCGCAGTTAAACGGGATACGCAATCCGCTTTTCCCAATGAAATCTTCTCTCCAACATCTCGATACGCTTGCTCTTGAGAAAAACAAAAAAAAATTAACGATTACGCTGTGTCTCCTAAAACAATGAGCGGAAGAAGAAAAAAAAACATCCGCTGATAAGAAATACACGTTTCTGCTTGATCATTTTCTTCTCGTTCTGTACATTGGGCTTCTCACCTACACCTTTCAGACCAATCCTCATGACGTTGGAGCTTGATTCGCGGTTGGAAAGGAAGGAAACCGTCAGTACCATCCAACGTCACAGCATCCGGAAGCACCCCTTCCCCTGACGTTGCCGCCCAAGTAGTCCTCACCACCCATCGCCCAAGCTCCCCCACTACCTCTCCTATTCCACCCGTGCTCGAGCCTCTTCTTCCACTGCCCAATCAGCCTCTCACCCCACCACCACCTCAGGGGGGACCTGGGGGGGTACCAGAACCGCCATTGTTTACCTACTTATAAGTATAATCATAAAAATTGATTTTATAAATGGAAACAGTAATTATTCGTAGAAAGCGCAAGCACTTAAAGTTGTGTGGTGTATATAACATATTTATTGAAGACAGTTTGCACATCACTATTCTACCTTAAGAATGTTAATAGTACTTGTAATAAGAATAAAAATCAAAATTTCTTGTCACATATATTTTTAGATTTTTAAATAAAATGGTATTCCTGTTTTATTTTAAGTAATCTTACATTCACAAGTTTTCCTTAAAAAAGCAGAAAAATGATGTTTTGACTTTATGTACACCTTTTGAAGCCATCATACATTAAACAAAATATTTTTAGTCTATTATAGATGTATAAAATGTTCCAAGAAACAGAAACTAACAATCAAATAAGTCAGTTAATTAGAAGAAAAAATGGAAATATCTGTGTCCAAAGCCCGATAAATCTAAGTCCAAAACTAATAGTCTACACGGAAAAATGTACGTACCATAAGAACCCATACTATACAATAGTACAACTCTTTTCTGCAGTCTATTATAATAAAATCAGATGCTAGTACTAAGGTAGTCTGTACTGGTAGTATAAAGTAGTATAATTTAATGTACTACGTTGAGTCGAACTATATCTTATGCTCAGTACTACAAAATTCGATGAGTGGTACGGATTTTTTCTGTACCAGCATAAGATCTGACTCGGCCATGTTAAAGCATAACTCCCGCATGTACAATGTATAGATATACGTAAATTTATATACATATGCATGCGTATACGCACATGCGCTAAAAGCTGGAGGTAAGAGGTGTGTAATTCAGTATATTTGGTATACTAAAATACATTTAGATAAAAACTTATCAGAGTAAAGCAGATTTCTCATTATGTTAATATAATAATTCATAGGTCACCAATGATCATCACAATACATCTTTCTTGCACTTGATCATCAGTTAACCAAGTTAGATGGTGTGGCAGCAGCTGTTTTTCTACATAGATATACAATGTTAATATACGATTTCCAATTATACAAATATACAATGCACTGCGCGCGCCACGCATTGTAAAAAGACATGCGCAGTATACGAAATATCAAGACTCACTGTGGTACCGAAAAATCCTGTACCAACTTTACTGATATACTTGAGCTGGCCTAAGTATAAAATCGTCTCATCAGCTATTTTTAATATAATCTAGGACAGTCTTAAAAAATATGTGACTAGTTGTATGAAATAAGGGGCTAGTATGTTATTTTTTCATCCTTATCGTTTCGGTTACAACTTTATATGGTATGTACATTCCTCCGTGTAGATGACGGTGCCAGACTTGTGATCTTATAGCGTAAGCTTGAAAAGTTCCGTATACTCTTTATATTTTTTAATTATTTGTGGTTGATTATTGAACTTTTATAGTCAATACTATCATATATTATGGGTGAAATTAAAACTTTTGTTTGATACACATTATTTAAACGTATTGAAATTTAATTTTTAGTACTAAAGCTGTGAATTTTTTTCTTTTTCAGTGCACCAATGGTCTAGCTGACGGTGCTAGGCTTATGATCGTAGCATTAGCATAAGAAGTTCCGTATACTCTTTATATTTTTTAATTATTTGAGGTGGATTATTTANATGATCGTTCTTTACAATTTTAATAATTCATTTTTACTAAACCATGTAAACAGAATTATTATGACTAAATTTATAAAAAATTAGAATACTTTACTTAAGTTTTACACAAAATAACATTTAATGAAGTTTTCATGTTCTTACGAAATCATTTTAACAGGCTTTGAGAACAGTTACAAAAATATCAATTTTTTTTGTGTGAATCGAACAGTTTTTAGAACAAATTCGAATCCCCTAACTGATGCAAACAAATGATTTTTTTTTACTACTTACATTAGCTTGTCTAACAGCTTTTGAGCAGAAAAATTTACAATTACATGGGTAACAATTTATACTTTTTTTTTTCTTTGTTGCCGAAAATGTTGCTTAATATCGTGTAGGATATTATGTAGACTGTCGTACAAGAAATATTACACGATACCCTATAAGATTTTGTGTAGGATATCTTGTAAGATATCGTGTAGGATATCTTGTACTACATAGCGCAGAAATTTTGTTACGGGTATTGCGGACGTGATATTTTTTTATGCAAATAGTCAGTTTTTAACGATATTTTTGAAGTGCAATTAAATTAAGTCAATATTTTATAATTTAAGTTAATGATTTTGAGGTCTTATTTATCATAACTCACTATTTCAATTAAAGTATAGTCATTTTTCAAGAGTTCTGCAACAATTAAAGCAACCACAATGATAGCCACGTTTACCCCTAGTCCCACTTATAATTTTAATTAGCAGAGAATTAATCTTTCGATTGTATATAAGGACATGGAAGCTTCTGGATCGCACTCTGACAATGAAATACTTTAAATTGGTGCAACATGTGCAAATTATAAGTTAAGTATTTATATTACCCCATCAGAAGAAATCTCTTGCTCAGCAACAAAGATCAGTCATCTGCGTATCAAAAATGGAAAATGATATTTTGATTATAAAAAATAGTATCCCATGCGCGTACAAGACGTTTTAATTTGTTGAAGAAATTTTTGTTAATTACAAAAAAATCGTTTCTTCTTGTTAACTTAAATGCACCTATATTGATAAACGCTGTAGTTTATAACAATCTAGAAAAGAAATTTAAATGTATTCTTACAGTCACATATATACTGCGTGTATTTAAAGAAGTATTTCCTCATTGGAAAGTTCTGATCCGTTGAAGCTGAGTACATTAGCTACCGATTTACTTGAATCTACAAACAATAGTTTTGACGAAGCCTTATTCTAAGTACATATTAAACAAAACTGAATTGAGTTAATTAATAAAGAGAGTAAACTACTAAATTCTTACAAACTATTTGATAATAAAGTATCAAACATTAAATTTATTTTACGGATTCAAAATCTTGATTTTTTTTTTTAAAATCGTGTCCAAGAAAATAACAAGATAAGTCTACCCCCTAAATATAAAATACAAAGGCTTCAAAGGTATATCAAAACGAAAAGAAGAAAAGGCTTTTAAAATTATGCTGTCTAATGAGTCTGAGAATGATAAACCAAATGTTGTGAAAAACAAAAAAACATTACCAAAAATAATCAATAAATGGCAGTGTTGTTCAAGTGTTATTATACATTTTATATGGCAATAAGAAAATGTATTTCATTTTTTATGATAAAATGTTTATTGTCTAATAAGAAAATATTTATAATTTAAAATAAAACTGATTTTTAAAGTGTTCAGTTTTTTAATATATAAAAAGTAATTGTTTGTATTTTTTTAATACTAACTATCTATATATCATTATGATGTGCATATATTAAGAAAGTTGTGCACGTGGGATTTGTTCATACATATTTATATTTACATTTTCATGCATTCACTGCGTTAGTACATGTTTATAGAGGTTTGTATGTATATGTGTGAGTGTGTGTCTATGCTCATATTTAACGATACGTGCTATTGCCACTAGTCTGTGCTCTGTAAAACTAACCACAAAAAATATCTCAATTTATTAAAGAATTATTCCAAAACACTACAGACAATTTTTAACTCTCTAAATTTAATTTATTTTTCAACAGGTCAGTTTTTATATATTAGCTTATTCACAGGATATGTAAAGCAGTCGTTTTTTAATTAATTGAAATGTTGACTTATTCCACATCTTATATAAACTTATTGAGTTGACGAGGGTCAATTTAAGGCTTTATATATTTAAAAAAGTAAAGACTATCCTAATGAAATTTCAATTACTTTTGTACAATCACTTTATAAAGTGATACGCAAAATTTGAGGGGGTGTCCCACAGAAAAAAGTTCCTTAGATCAACTCCCTTGAGTACTTACCATTGCGTAGCATAGCTAACATCAGTCTGGAATATGTAATTTTAAATGTTTATAGTAAGTTTTATTTTATATGGCAAGACGTTAGATGGATACGTACGAATGTATAAGTTTTGGAGAAAGGGTGTCTTGAAAAATGTAACTTTAGTTTGTCAAGTAAATTCTTGTAAGCTCACCACTTATCGTAGTGTTATATCAAAATGATCAATGGATAGAGATAAATAGAGTAAGTCAAATTTTTCGTGCTTACAAAAAAAATTGGCAGTGAAGAGTTTGACAACTAAAAGATACAAGTATTATTCTGCGTTTAAGGAAAGCAAGTAGTTTTACCTTCGACAGCTTAATAATTAACATAGGAGGTTTTTAGGTGAAACTGATGATCATTACGATTTCGCAATTCTTTTTTCTCTCATCAAGATATGCAAATAATCTGCTGCCTATCAAATTAGAATTATTTGGAGTTACAGTAAAGAGAAATTACTTCATTCTTAATTAAAGTAAGAACGATGATATTGCATTTACTTCAGAAAAGGTACGAAAAATTAAGATATTTTTTGATAACATTGTACTTCTAATAAAAAAAAACAGCACAGATTCATTCTAACTCTGTAACTAATTCCGTTCATCAAACAGTTTTAACGAATTTTTCTTTAAGCTTTAAGTCTAAACACGTATTATATGAGTAAAGATGACTCTAAAATTACAGTGACAAATGTTTGTGCAATACACTTTTAGTAATTATACAAAACTCAGTTTTGTTAAAAGAGTATATGTAACTCATAAGGGTTCAACAGTAACGTAAAAAATTATTCTAATGTCACAAGACATTATCATTATGACAATTAGATGTATGGTTTTAACTTCCAAAAATAATCGTATGAGTCAAAGATAACTAATATGTAATTATAAGTTGGGGGTCAAATGTGTTTCTAATAAATTCAGTAACTTATTTTCTTGCACCCCTTGTAATCACCGTATAATTTTTTAAGTTTGAGCTCACACGTTTAAACCGTACAACCTGACTTTAACGTTCTTTCTGCCTTGCATCTAATCTAGTTTAATATGTTTAGGCTGTGCTGCCCCTTGCTTGACTTATTACTCCTGAATCAGTTATTTTAACTACCTTATGCTTAGTAAGCTCACACTGTAGATGAACCTTTTTTTCCGCAACGCTAAGTGCATGTTGGTTTCTTGCGTGCAGGCGGGTCCAATGCAAGTCTCTTGATTAAGCCAGTACGATAGGACATTGTTGAAGGTGTTTTACTATTATTTTACGTATAAGCCATATTTAACAAAAGTTATTTCTCTCTACCTGTTGTGTTGGTTCTTTTTCTATGCATTTCCGTGTACTCTTAAGTTTCTGGTACTGGCTTACCACTTTTTGTTAAGTTGGTGTGAGTGTTTTTTTGCTTCCGTTACTTGCAATGTATTCGAATGTTGATTCTGAATACGGCAGTTTGTCCATTGGATGAAATTCTTCTTCTTTTGCTAATTTGCGTTGTATTTCAAAACAGTCTGAATTTTTCTTTGTAAGGAGTGGTAGCTCTATGTTGTATACAATTTTTTCACTGATCGCTACCACCACTATTTCTCCGATATTTTCTATTACCTTTTTTGCTATTATACCTTCAATTTCTACAAATTCAAGGTCTTGTCTGACTAGTTGTTCTTAGATATTGGCTTCAGATATAGCCCTTAGCATTGCTTCTGATGAATAAAATACAGTTCAGCTCCATGAATTTATCATTATTTTTGATGCTGTAAATTTAACCACTTGGTTTTTGGCTCATTGTTTGATTTTTTTTAAGCATTTTTGAGAATTTGTCACATTCTCTTAGTTCTTTAACAAATATTTTCATCCCATTTTTCGTCACTTTTTCTGTTTCATCTTTAAACTCTCTTATGTCCTAAAGCTCTTACATGTGATGACAGGAAGATGCACCTCTGATTAACTTTTTTTAGTAGTAAGTTTTATCGATCATGTTGGTTAGTTACAATTTTATTAATTATGTTATTTTTAGTTCTTCTTTTACTGTCACTTGTACATAAAGCCGTTAAAATATTTCATCTTGATAACTTATTTAAATAATAACAAGAGAAAGAAGGACTTTTCATAGTTAAGAATACGCAGCGTATCAAGAAATTTCTACGACTCATGATAATATTTACGCAAATCTTTCAAGTAACAATTTGAATTCCATTTAAAAACATCTGCTCCCTTAGAAACTTTGTTAAAAAATAAATGCTATCGTTACGTCAATCGAAAGAGTATGTATCTTAGAGCAGCATTTTATACAGGAGCTTCAACATCATTAGCTTGTGAATTATACAAAAAACAGTTTACCTTGCAGAGAGTGTTTTAAAAAGCAGTTTTTTTACAGATAAGTAGTTTTAACTAAAAAAAATCATTTGCCTAAGAAAACTCGTTTTGGGTAGGAGATGTCAATAAATTTGATTACTTGCATTAATACTTATAAAATTGAATAAAAACAATATTTTTGTTTATCATGTGAGCAATCACTAACTAAAAACCATTAATAGCTTTAACTTTGCTCCTGATAACAATGTGGCATAGGTTCTAGCATCGGTTGAAGTGGCACTGAATTTTAGTTGGTACGTTTCACAACTGTTCTAAAAATTTCTAGTTTAAGTGAAGAAATGTGTTTTATAGGGTAAATTCTGTTGTATCAAAAATATTAATAAATTTAATCATAACTATTTACAGTTTGTCAGATTCAGCTGCGCTTACTGCTTGCCTGCGTTGCAGTTGTTGGTTTTAATTGCCTAGACGAAGTATTCTGGGGTGGTTGGTTGTATCTGGTCTCAGTATTCTCAACTCTTCCACCTTAACAGCTGTCACAACCTCGCCTTGTCCAGATACAGCTTTGGTGTTACTGTCTAGGTTTCTGGAACACACCCTCTTCTAAGTGCAAAGAATTATTCTAATCATTGATTTTCGTTATAGTTCTTCTCTGGGCTAGTCCTAGTTTTGACAAGTTGCTCCCTAGTTTAATTTTTTATAAGAGCTAGTCCATCCGTTTCATTCTCCCAATTTTTAATATTTCTGATGCCTAAGTAATTTAAGTTCATGGATTTGCTTAATAGTTTTATGGGCAATGGATCCCTGCTAATATGTTAGTGAAAGCGTTTTTTATAGTTTCCATGGAAAAGGCAAACTTTTTAAGATGGATATCCCACCGTTAATGATTTTCATCCAGAGAAAAACAACGATTTTTTAATTTATCGTTTTCATCACTGTCTAGTACAGTTCACATAAGCATGGTATAGGAGCATTTTCCTATGTTCCATACCTAGGTTATTACACATTTCTTCGAGCTGCTTATTAAAAAATTTGGTCCGATAATCTGTAAGTATGTATTTTGGCATTACCTATCAATTACAAACCGTTTCTCCGAGTGCTCTCCCTACACTCCTGTCATCAGCTTTGCAAAGAGGACGTTAATTCAAAATCGTTGAGCTCATTAGCTATTTTGACGAAATTATGAGTACTGCTGTCAGAAATAGCTCGGAAATCGTCAAGTATAAGTGATTGTTCTTTATAAAACAATTTATGAGAGAAACAAACTTCGTTTTATAACCACCGTGTAGAGTTTATGAGACAATCAATGGCCTATTAAATAAATATAATAATAGTAAATTCTTATAACAACCAAGTTAAACGGTAGATGTGATGAACTAAATATGGAAGAAAAAATTCATGTATTTGTGTATTTGCTAAGGGAGAAAAGTAATTTATTATCTACGTCTGAAGACACACTGCCCTTGTGATTGAGTGGACAACTACAGAGTAGGCTACTGCTGGCTTTACAATGATTACTTATTCAAGAGTAAGTTCGAATTTTCTCATTATCTTATAAAGAGAAAATTTTATAGGAGCTTAATACTTCGCGCATTAATTTAAATTCATAAATAACCGACTGAAATTCTAAGCATGCCTCTGCATTTGCTTGTTGATAAGAACAAACAATAAATCTAAAATTATTTTTAATAAACTTGCAAATAACTATTAAAATAAACAACAGTCAAAACAGAACACTAACCTATGTTTTACTGCATAATTGAATGAAAATTTGGCAGGTCATGTTTAAATTTGCAACAAAATTTTTAACAGGACTCTAGCTCTTCGTTATGATGCAATAAAACGTGTCTAGCAAATGATCTTGTAAATGCATCAGTAGAAGCTTAAACTTGCACAACTCTAATATGTATGTTTAAGTCTTAAAAAATTTGGACTACTCCAGCTAAGTGCCAATAACAAATGAAGAGGGGTGTTTTTGTTTTCAATTGTAACAATATTCTCTTCATGAATTAACTTTTAAGAAATATTTTATTTATGATTCTTTTGGAGATCATGTTCACTTATAAGTTTAGGGAAGGATTCCTCTTAAGGCCATATCCACTGAACTCTGACTTTTGGACATATAATAGCATGAGGCTATTGGCACTGACTGATAATACATTCTACGAATCTGACCATAATTATATTACATTAACTTTATGTGGTTGAATCTGGCTCTGATAACTTACTTACTTGGCAAGCAGGTGAAAAGCACAGAGCTCAAAGTGTGGGATTCTAGGCGTTTTAATGGGAGCTACTTATTTTTTGGTTAATTTAAAAGTAATATTAACCTTATTTTCCCCTACAATTTATCAACATAATACAGTGGCATTGACTGTTTTCAATGCTTCACAATAACCCTGCCACTCTACTAATTGAGCTTCAGGAGTGAAAAAGTTCTGACGTGGGATTCTGACATAATTAAGTTTCTGTATTTCATGTCACCAAGTAAATCAGTCTCGTTGTGTATTAGTAGAAATACTAGAGCTCAAATCTTACTTAACAAACCATGAAGATTGCATGCATTCCACAATCACACTCTATAGAAGAGTACTGATTGCTTAGTCTATAGATCATTAAATAGAGTGGTATGAACCTAATAACCTCAATTATGGTCCACAGGATACCAAACGATTACTAAGACTTAAATTAAAGAACAATTTTTTACTACGAAATTAAAGAACGAAAAAGAATCTAACAGTTAATTCGTTAATGATTCAAAACTTTAGCATCATTGTATCATCACTTGTGAAGAGAAAACACACTAAAAAATAGCACTTTTAATAACTTATGTCTTTCGTATTAAGTATTATCCAAGCTATGCGCACTGCATAAAACATTATAAGTGTATATCTTTATCTAAGACAACACAAGCAAAGAAAAAAAAAACCTTGTTATCATAAGCAACCTGTTTAATCACTCTCAATGCTAGAAACGAAGAACAGGACAGACTGCAAGTAACTTTTTTGAGACGATAAGCTTGTAATAAATTAGATAACTGTGATCTTTAAAATATGCATTGACACAGTTGATATATATCATTACACTAAATCTGAGAAAACAAGAATCGCTTATAAAAATGATATTTGTTTGAGTGGTATAATTGATATTCCAGTAAATACAGTATCATCAAATGAACAGTACCCTGTGAATATATTCGACTGCAAAATAGTCTATTTGAACACTAAACCAACTGGCCTTAAATCAAATGATAAAGTTGTTCAGGTAAACCAGCACTCACATTCAGTTTTTGCTTATCTCTGCTAAGCTTTTTTGTGCTCTCCCCTTCCCTCCCATGATTTATGCTGCGCATGCTCTCGCTCTCTCTCTCTCTCTCTCTCTCTCTCTCTCTCTCTCTCTCTGTCTTCGATGCTTTTCAATACTCTGTTATTTTCTCCGTCTTTTGCACTCTCTTTCATGCTTTGTATGCTACCCCCAATAATATCTGTCTTGCAAAGAAGAGGCTCTCGTTCAGTTTAATAATATACATTGCAACTTTTTTTACAGATAGCAGCTTACGATGATGAAGTTTTTTATAGTACTTATTCAGTACCAACAGTGCTCATAAAGTCACAAACATCTTGTATAATAGGACTTATTGTAAAAAATGATGAGTTGTTTTTTCGGAGCACAAAGTTAATGACTGTATCCAAACAAAAAGCTGTAATCGTTTTCTTTCAGTACCTAATGAATTGATTGGAAAAAACAAAGAAAGACGACAAGTTATCTAAAGTAATACTAATAGGTAATAATAATCAAAGATGCGTGGAATTATCCAATTCTAGACTGTCAAAAAAAAGTGTATTGGTGTAACATAATCGCATTACTCATTACAGGTTCGATGTAAGTAAAATGCATATTCTTCTAAATAAGTTGGGATTATTTACAGAGTTCACTACATTAGGACATGATTGCTCCAACACTCTACCGATTATAAAAACTAAATTAAAAGCTTCCGTCGAGGAGGAAAAGTCTTTTTCCAAAGAAACTTTAGTGCAACAATATTTTTCAGAAAAAAATGTTTCGGGCTTACATGATGTTCTTCAGGATATGAAAATGCTGAAATGATTAGTAGAAAGCTTAGACATTTTAGTTGAAACTAAAAAAAAAAATGCCAAAGTAAACAGCAGCTTACACAAAAAAATCGATAAGAAAATAATGGAAGCCACTAAGGCTTTGTTACAAATTTTTACAAACATTAATAAACTTGTGACAATAACTAAACTGGCAAAACAAGGGATACTAAATAAAGTTGTGATCAATACATACAAAAAAATTCTTCGGACGACATTAAGTTGTTATTATCAATGAGTGTTGATAAAAAGGTTCGTGTAACATTTTCAAAAGAGATCATTAATGCAATAAACAACAAACTGCAAGAAGTAACAAGTAATTAAGAGAAATAAGGCCACGTTTGTATTTAACAATTGCAATAAAACGTGATTTATAAAACCATTGAGATGTAACAAATTCATTTATATATTGCGTAATAATATTGTAAAAAGAGGCTAAAAGTGACGACTTAAATGTGTTGCAATAAAAAAATTAAAATAAAAAAGTACAAATACTTTTTCGGTATTTGTAGTCAGTAATATAAATCCTTTTTAACTTAAAATACTTGTTTACCATATTTATTAATCCTGGTCAAAAATATTTAAACTTTTAGTTTTATTTCATTAAACGTTATAAAAATAACAGACTTTGATGAAGATTACGACTTGTATGCTTAGGAATACGATTCAAATGTGCGCATTATATGCATCGTACGTAAGGTGCGCAAACATGGCCGGGGCACCACAACCTCCCTCTTAACAGCTTCGTTTTCTGACCTTCTAAGCTAAAAATCTCAAAAATTCACAGAGAAATACCTACCTTACAGAGTTCCTTTAAAAGAACAAGTGTTTCTGTACAAGACGTATAAAGTCTTATTCCTGCAGCTGGTCATTTATTTACGTTATAGGGCTGTTTTCATGGCGTATGGGTGCTCCGGCATAATAATACGTATTAAAGAGAGCAACATTGAATCAATGATATGTTGAAAGTTTACAAGGTGAGTAATATAAATGAGGGTACTGTTGGATTCAGTACCTTTTTAACTATTATAATTCATTAAGTCTAGGTCCTGCAAACTGCCACGAGAAAGCCTCCTCAATACACTGGGACAGCAGTGGTCCTAGTAACAAGCCGTTTCTGCTTCGTATGATCCAATACAGTGCCACACTGTGGCAGTTTTGCATATACTCTGTACGCTGTGAGTAAGTGCCCTTAAGTTTTTAGTATACTATACGCTTTACGGTTAAGATGACAGTCGCCACAGTAAGGAGTCCCACTGACTCTGGTAGTACACGTTGTGTAGCTTCACCGTGAAAGTTACTAGTATCACCTATCTGTATGTATTTTCATAATAAGCAGTCATCAAGAACTTGCGCCTTGTCGAAAAAAAGAACTTTGCTCCAGTTTTGGTTACAATTCGTTTCATATGTTGTAGATGTCATGGAATGCTGCTTCGACTTAACTACATTCTAATATCTCTTATTTTAAGAGATAACAAGCAAATATGGTTCAACTACATCTAAAATTTTTTTTCGTGTTAAGTGGGACATATGAAGAACAATACTATACTATTTATGCAAATACACATTAACACTTTCAAGGCAACCCAGGGATTGCTTTGTCCTTTACGCGATCGCCAAGCTGTAGCAATATGGCAGACTTACTAGCACTAATTGTGCAATAGTAATATTCCTGTGAGTCACCACTAAGCAGCATGGTTTGATTTCTCCACGTCTAAGTTAAGTCTCTGTTTACATGCCAAAAATTTTGAGTTTGCTAGCTATTTCAATTTTATCGTAAGAACTACTGCAAAAATAGCTAGAAGATTGTCAAGTATAAGAAATTACAGTTTTATCAAACTATTTATTAAAAAAAATACATTATTTTGTGCATACAAATGCACCTTATAAGATTCATGAAACAACTAATAGCCTTACGAATTGAATTAATCACGATAAGTGCTAATTACAGCCAGAGTAAACAGAAAATATATTATAATTTAGATAAACTTGGAAAGAAATACGTATATGTGTGTGTAGTTGGTTGAGAAACATTATTTAAAATTAATAACCGTAGGCTTTTTGCCTTGGTAATCCAGCGAACTATATTACGGATGAAACTGCTGCTAGCATTCTAGTGACTGATTATTTAAGAATGAAGTAGAATTTCTTAGTGGCTCGTGAAATCAAATAAATAAGGATTTTAATAACTCTAGTGCTTATTCAAATTCATAAATTATTGTATTCAGTTTTTAATAATCGTACTAAGTAAATAGATCGTAATAAGCAATAACGCATTAAATACCAGTTTTAAATAGTAGTTTGTGCTCAAGTATATCAGCGACCACTACGATCCAGGGTTGTTTGACATTTTGCTTACCTATTGAGCCAGCGATTGTTATAAATAGGACTTTATGATTTTAACATTCTCGGCACGCCTTAACAAAACAGGGCTACATTATGACGATATTATACCGAAGAACGGTATACTATTAGGCACAAATAGATTTTGTTGACTTTTATATACGCAGTTAGTGGCTCTGCATGAGCTTTTCATGGTGATTTAAGTCTTATATCTTTTAGGAGGACTAATTTCTACGCATTTTTTCAAGCACGACTGCTTTTATCATGGTATTCTGTTTGTATTATAACAGCTTTTCTTTAAAAATTTATGAAGTTAAACTTCTTTGGGCGCGCTTTATATGAAAAATGTAACTCGTGAAACAAGCGAGTGAGTAAACAGCGTCTAAATATCTATATATATTCATATTATCTTCGTAACTACCAGCGCTGACTACAGCGCAGAGGTCTGTCATTCCCTTTCTCTCTCTTCTTTTCTCTCCCTCTTTTTCTCTCTTGCATGCGCACGACAGTACGCTGCAGATACTCTATATATCATAACAAACATGGGAGTACTTAGAACTCGTGAATAACGTGTAACATAAAAAGTAAATAAAATTATATATTTATTCTATCCGTGAGCGTTTTTAAATACGTTATTTTGTTTAAATTTTTTTTATAATAATCAAGAATTCTGAAACACCTATTGAAATAAGGTGTACTCTAATTTTCTCAATTTGTGGTACAATGAGTTAAATAACATTCAAATTGTAACTTTTTTATCTGCCAGGGATCTCAAGACCCTCACCTATTTTTTTATTTGAAAATTCCTGGGGACTCTACCTTACTGACTACGCACACATTTGATACTTAACGTTATCTGTAACGATAGTTTTTAAGATTTGTTTTAGTGTAGCAAGATGGCCCTTATGAACTCTCAATAAGACATCTGGAACTTAATACAATTTTTTTTATTTGACGAACCTCATAAAGTATCCCTATGTTATTTATATAGGTGTAGACGTATTTCTTATTTGTTTTAATTGTCATTTTATTTATATTAAATCTATATTTCGCTGTTCTGCTGACAGCCTCTCCTGGATTAGAAATCATTTAGGTGCCAAGATAACACGTTACATGGACAATAATGGTTCCTTAAATTTGCAACAACTTAACTAAGTTTAAATAAAGTCATGTTTTTAAGAATTCAATTATATAATAGTCATTAAAATTTTTCTTTAAAAAGTTGTACTTAAGTGGCGTTAATATTTAAGGGTGACCTCAAGTTAGCAGCAGTTAAGACAACAGATAAAACATATAGCACGCTAAGGGCCCTTAAGTGGCCAACGTCATTACCACACATGGACGAACACGATGAAAAAGCAGGATCTCAACGAAAACATGAACAACAGAGAAGGACGAAAAGGTGCAAAATCATATACAAGCCAAATGGACACCAACGCAAAGCTGTTTTAAAGCTATCTTCTGCTGGATATGCAAAAATGTTGGTAGCAAAAGCAAAAATAAAGGAACTGTTCAACTCTGTGATCAAAAAACTAACAGAAAGAACTGCATTAGAAGTTACTTAAACATCTTTAAATGGACGACAGGCTCAAGCACAATCAGTAAATCAATCTCAAAAAAAAATTTGATAAATTAACTCACAAGTTTTCTACTGTATGCACTAAGTGTACACTTGCGAGAGGAAGGTTATGGTGAGTTATCCAGCACATACTTTAAGGTGCACGATTAGGAACTCAATATTTGAAAAATTCCTGTAAGTGGCACAAAGTATATATAGTTTCTAGTAGGGAGGCGAAAATTGGTCAAATCTTTTGCGTATTATTAATTAAGGTAAGAGTGTTAGCATACAGATAAAAAAATGCGTTTGACAGGCTTAGGAATATGTGGTGTCTGAACATCCTTTATCTTACAAAGCAGGCAACTTGAGCAGAAGTCTTTGAATGGTAACAGCATAACGCCAAATCGTAAGGGGAGGTTAAACGTAGGCGAAATAAGTCTTGGAAAACTTATGGGTGCATTAGAAGTGTTATCTCTAGTCAGTAAGCCAAAGCAGTTCTTCAACTTAAATATTGAAGGGACAGAATTTTATTATTACTTAGGTGATGATTCTTTTCATTTAATGTAGAATAATTGGATTCAAGCCAGTCCACTGCTACCATGCCTAATATTATTCCCATTTTATTACAAGGCGTTTCATTACCACAAAGATTTGCCTCGTGATACATAATACAAGGGACTTTAGTGGTACGTTGTGTCGATTTTTTACTTTCTGTTCAAATTTTATGTAGATTATGGCAGGATCTAGTGAAGTCAAGATAAATTCACATAGGGAATCTAATGACATGGATAATTTTACTTGTATCTTTACTGCCACAGCAGTAGTAAATGGGATCTCAACCCCTGTTTTCTAAGAAATTAGACAAACTTATTCAACAACTAGACATAAATGTACCTGCACGGCTTGAAAAGTAAGGCTTTACGATTGTAGCCCGATATCAGATTAACGGAAAAGGCCGGAAACCAGTCACAGACCACGCAGATATATGTCTAAGATGTTGCAAGTGGCGTATGGCGAAATTATATGCGTGTCATCATATGCTTTTTTTTTCGAAAAGACCATAACCACTCATTTAGGTAATTGTCCTTAAAAATATCATGTCAAACTTTGGTATGAATGAATATTGTCATAATTGTAACATTAACACAATGTTCCAATACATTTTAACCCTGCCCTTTAAAAGAGCTTAGGCACGGGCGACTAAAACAGGTGGGTTTATTGTAATGTATTTAACTAAAACCATTGTTTTTTTAATAAAAATATTAACCAATTTCATGTTATCTATCCAGCAACATAGAAAATCTCACTACTTGCCTTCCAACATTAATGCCATTCATAAGTGATTATTTCTGATCGCAAACTTTGCAATAAAGATGACAAATCAGATCATTTAATTTTCGTTCGTATAAGCGCAGGTAGTAATGCTCTTTTTAAGTAAAAAACTTTTTGCAGAAAATGATAATTCAATAAAAAGTATAGATACGCTCTGTAAGTGTATAAATTATTCAGGGTTAATAGAGGATTCTAATCACAGAACGAGTGAAACTAATTGAATAAAGAATGCATGATATAGTTAATTGACCATACCGATATAATTTGCAATGCTTTGTCAGTATTAATTTTTTTTCATTCTTAGAAAAGCTCATTTCAATATTAAAACTCTTTATTGCGTGAAATTAATGCTTTATTAAGAAGTACGTGATATGACAAGTTCAAGCAGTGGACCATTCGTGAAGAATAATATGAGCTTGGACTGGCAAAGGCAACTATTTAGTAGTAGTTTATCTCAGCCGAAAATTACACAACATAGCTCAGACACCTATCACTCACATGAGGTTTCATGCAAAAAAATCATTATTTTTTATGTACCGCTTGAAATATGTCAAGAAGCTCTGTGACATCCCATCTCATATACTTAAGATTTATTACCTTAAAACAAAGAGTTTCGTTTTAAAATTATAGAAAGCAAAAGCTTAGCGATTTCGAAACATCGAGCGGTATACCTGCTTCTGCAATCGCGTAACATATATCTTACTTCTTTTGAACTACGCGTGCAACCTCAAACAATCTTATAAAACGCTCATTATACAACATCAATTTGCAGTGGTACATTTAAGAATGTGAATACTCAATAATTTTGATATTCTTTACTGCGTAGCAAATAACGGTATACTGTTAAGCACAAACAGATTTTGTCGACTTTTATATACGCAGTTACTAGTTCTGCATGAGCTTTTCATAGTAATTCAAGTCTTATATCTTTTAGGAGGACTAACTTCTACGCATTTTTTCCAGCACGACTGCTTTTATTATGGTATTCAGTTTTTATTATAACAGCTGTTCTTCAAAAATTTATGAAGTTGAACTTCTTTTGGCGCGCTATACATGAGAAGTGTAACTTGTGAACCAAGCGAGTAAGTGAACAGTGTCTCAATATCTATATATATTTATATTATCTACATAACTACCAGCGCTGACTGCAGCGCAGAGGTCTTTCATTCTCTTTCTTTCTCTCTTTCTCTCTCCTCCTTTCTCTCCGTTTTTTTCTCTCTTGCATGCGCACGACAGCACGCTGCAGATACTTTATATATCAAAGCAAACATGGGAGTCCTTAGAATTCGTAAATAACGTATAACATAAGAAGTAAAAGAAATGATACATTTATTTCATCCATGCCCGTACTTGAATACGTAGTAACATTTGATTTTTTTTATTATAATAAAGAATTCTGAAACACCTATTAAAATTAGGTGTACTCTTATTTTCTTTGTTTGTGTTACAGTGAGTTAAATAACATTTAAATTGTAACTTTCGTATCTGTCAGGGATCTCAAGACCCTTACTTATTTCTTTATTTGGAAATTTCGGGGGCTCTACCTTACTGACTACGGACACGTTTGGTTCTTACCGTTCTCTGTAGGGACAGTTTTTTGGATTGGTTCTGGTGTAGCTTGATGGCTCTTATAAACTCTTTACAAGGCATCTGGCACTTAATACAGTCTTTTTAATGAAAGAACCTTACGTATGCCTGTATTGCTGTATTCTATCAAGCTACTTTCTTTCGGAATCCTTAAGTTTGTTAAGCGATAAAAGCTCAGTATGGTTAGTCATGACTGTAAAACTTTTTTCCGATAAAATCACATTAGTCGACTTATTGACTATATTACTAGGCACTTATTTTTGCTGTTATGATTGCCGAGGGTGGCAATCAGCTACGGGGAGGGGGTGTGACATTTCATGTCGTATACTTAGTATTTATCATTCTAAAATACAGAGTTTCGTTTTAAAATTATAAACAGCAAAAGCTTAGCGATCTCGAACCAATGATCGGTATACTTGTTGAAAGTATTGTTCTGCACATGCAAAGCTGTGCTTCCACATGGAAAGGAGCACGAGGGAAAATGAGCACACACGACAGTTTTAATCATAAAAATACCAAAGGATTTTATTCGTCATGAACAGTAGGATTTTTGCTCTGCTCACGTCAAGAGCTATAGAATAAGTGTATGGTGCTGCGCGACTCTTCTTCCTCAGATGTAGCGCACTGGCAGTGTATGTGGGAGTTTGCTGGTGTGTGCGCAGGAAAAGATGTTCCTTGGGACGATGGTCTTCTTTCGTCTGGAGCACGAAGCTGGTTGCTGGGGCTGAGACGCCACATCTACTCTCTCCCCAGTGACCGGCGTAAGAGCCGGGAATGAAACATGGCGAGTTGCTGAAGACTGGGTGGCTTGGGCAGTTGGGGTAGACGTGGGTTGCGGCGAGAGCTGATCAGCAGTGCTGGGAACTTCCGGCTGAGCAGCGGTGTTGGGTGCAGATGGCAGAGGTTGCGATGGCGGCTGAGCAGCTGTGCTTGGCGCTGTGGGCTGCTCGAGGATGGAGTCAGCTTGCTCCATGTATGCCAGTTTGAGCGTGTCCGTGGACACCACCTCTTCTTTGCCATTAATGTCGAGGACGTAGTTGTGCTCATTGAGACGGCGAAAAACGCGATGTGGGCCGGTATAAGGTGGTTCCAGTGGCTTTCAGTTTTTGTCGACACGCTTGAATACATGCAAGCAGGTTGACAGATCTTTGAAGCAGAACGGGTGCTGGGGGCCGAGGGACTTGAGGCAGGCACTGGTCTGATGGTTTTAAGAAGTTGTCGCAAGCTGCGCGTGAACGTGGATTGGTTGGCCTGGACTGACTCGGTGGTGAAGAACTCCCCTGAAATTCTGGGTGAGAATCCGAGGAGCATTTCCGCTGGAGATGCTTGCAGGTCCTCTTTGTAGGCTGTGCGATGTCCCAGGAGCACAGTTGGAAGGGAGTCTAGCCAAGACTGCGGGCAGCAGTGCAGGGCTGCTTTGAAGGTCCTGTGGAACTTCTGTACCATGCTTTTGGACTGTTAGTGATACGAGGTGGTGTGGCACAGCTTTGTGCTAATTATGTGGGCCAGTTCTTTGAATAGGTCTGACTTAAAATGGGCTCCACGCTCTAAGGTGATGAGAAGCGGGGTTCCGAAGAAACTGATCTAGTGATCGAACAAGGTTTTGGCGATGGTGGGTGCCTGGATGTTGGACAGCAGGATCGCTTGTGGCCAGTGAGTAAACCGATTAATGATCGTAAGTCAGTACTGCATGCCTGCGACTAAGGGCATCTTGATGATGTCAATGTGAAGATGTTCCAGGCGGTTGTCGGGCTCAGTGAATCTGCCTAGCGCTAATCGGTGTTGGTGACTAATTTTGGAGTGCTGGCAGGCTTTGCAAGTCTTGGCCCAGGCTAAGGCGTTTTTTCGCACTCCTGGCCAGACAAACTTCTGGCTCAGGGTGCTAGCCATGGTTTTGTCGCTGGGGTGTGAAAGAGCATGCACAACGTCAAACGTTGTGCGCCAGAGAGACGCTGGTAGGTACGGCCGCACTACGCCTTGCGTGATGTCTCCATAGACAAAGTGGCCCTCGATGTTGAACTGCTGGAGCACCAGGTTGTGCGATGCGTTTCTTAGCAGTTGAAGGAGCTCTGCATCATGCATCTGCGCTTGGGTGATGACGGCTAAGCTAAGAATCAAGGGCATTGTGACGGTGGCGACTAGTGTCTGCAGCTGAGTCGTTGGGGCGACCTCGGTGGTCGCTACTTTGATTGGTTTCGCAGCTGGTGTAAGCTTTGGGGGGTGGTGTCTTGGGGTCATCTTGTGGCCGGGAGAGAGCATCAGCCACGACATTGTCCTCACCTTTGGCGTAGACCAGGCGTAAGTTAAACCTGAAAATGTATTCAAGGTAGCGCGCCTGTCTAGGCGAAACCTTGGTTACTGGTTGAAAGGCAGCAAATGTGATGGGCCGGTAAACCGTGAAGATGGTGAATGGGCAGCCATCTAGTGTCCTCTCGAAGTGCTTAACAGAGGCGTAGATTGCTAGAAGCTCTCTGTCGTACGTGCTGTACCAGGCCTGCGTAAGATCTAGCTTGTGTGAGAAAAATCCCAGAGGACGCCACGAATCATCCGGTTGAAGCTGCTCTAAAGCAGCGCCGATGGCTGTGCTCAAGGCGTCTGTGCGGAGCGTTATGGGGTCGTCTGGGGCCAGGAATGTCGTGCAAGCGGCATTATTGACGCTGGCCTTACACTTGTCGAACGCCTGGGATGCTGGTGTGGTGCACTTGAGTTTAGCTTTCTTGGGCAGGCCCTTGAGCAGCTTGTTCAGAGGCGCCTGCAGTTCCACGGCCTGGGGGACACACCTGTGGTAGTAGTTGATTACCCCCAAGAACTGTAGAAGTTTGGACGCTGTGGTTGGCTTGAGAAAAATTTTGATAGCTTCTATTTCCGCTGTTGGTGGTTTGCAACCTTCTGACGAAACCTATAAGCCCAGGTAGATGACCTGAGGTTGGCCGAATGTGCATTTCGCAAGGTTTACCTTGAAGCCTGCCTGCTTCAAGACGGTGAATAGCTGGTGGAGGTTCTGAAGGTGCTCCTCGTGCGTTTGTGACGCGACGAGGATGTCATCGATGTCGGCCTTAACGAAGAGAAGCTTGAGCAGCAGCTGGTCCATCGTGCGCTGCATGGTTTGCGCGGCGTCTCTGAAGCCAAGTAATGTGCCGAGAAACTCGAAGAGGCCAAAGGGTGTCGTGACGGCCATCTTCTTTACGTCTCTGCTGGCGATGGGCACCTGTTAAAAGACTTTGTGTAGGTTGATGACCGTAAAAACCTGGCCTTGGCTCTCTTGCAGCATGTCCTCGATAATCGGGAGGGGGTATCTGTCTGGTACTGTGATGCTGTTGAGGTGACGATAGTCGCCATCGACGTGCCAGGAGTTGTTGGCCTTGGGCACAAGGTGCAGTGGACTAGTCCACTGGATGATGGACGGCCTGATGACCCCTTGGAGCTCTGCAACAGCAGCTTTGGCCGCTGCTAATCGATCAACGATGAGGCGTCGGGGGCGCTCAAAGACTGGTTGGCCGCAGGTGATGATCCGATGTTAGACTGGGAGGCTGTTGATGACCGCTGGTACGCTGTTGCACGCGAAGACGTCAGTGAACTCGTGCAGCAAAGACGAGCAGAGGCTGGCGAGGTCAGGGTCGTCTAGTCCCAGTTGCTTGATTGTTGCAATCGAGTGCAGGTTGGTGTCGCACAGGATGCCCAAGACAGCCAAACCTGTGAGCGGGTCGATGAGCCGCTTGTGTTTGAGGTCTGGAAGCAGACCGTCTTCTGCTAAGAAGTTGGATCCGATGATAGCCTGGGTGACTTCGGCGATGATGAACTCCCATTGGAAGTCGCGACGTAGGTTCTCAATAATTTTACTATTTTCTAGGTTGAGCTTGACCTTCCGGCTGCCGTAGGTGTGTATGGGCGAATGATTGGCCGCATACAGGGTCAATGCCTCCCGTTAGGCTTGGTTGAAATATGGCGGCCGGGGCAGGATTCACACTACGGATCTGGAGTCGAGTAGAAAGTGGACATTGAGGTGATGGTCCCTGATGAGCAGACGGGTTTCCCCTGTTGAAAGGGTGACCTCCGCCGTCTGCGTCGGAGGCAGCCTTAGGTGTTTTCCGTTGGTTGGGTGGCCTGTACCACGAAGGTGCAGGGCTTCTTGCAGGAGTAAGCGTTGATGCCGAACTTTCTATGAAAATAGCACCAGACGTGGGCGTCTGGGGACTGGTTCTGTACTTCGCTGCGCGACCTGTCCCGGCAACTGCTGGTTGCAGAGAGCTGTGCGATTATCACCTTGAGCGCGGCGATTTCCTGGAGCAGTATCTCGTTGTGCAGTTGGTATGGCGAGGCAGGTGAGGCGTATCCTGAGGAGATAGGCAAGACACCTGCGAAGGTTTGATTTGTTCGCAAGAGCGAAGAGTTGCAGACGAGTTCATCTGTGGCCTGCAGTAGCTTGTCAAGTGACGTGGATTTAAAGATGTGCAAGAAAATTTGCGCCTCTGCAAGTAGCAGATCCAGCCACTTGACTCTCAAGCTGTCGTCTATGAGGCTGTTGCCAGCGAGGCTCTTTATTTCGTGGTACAGCTGTGAGGGCTTCTTGTTGCCCAGTGACAGCCCGGAGAACAGCTTGTGCAGCTGTTGGTCCTTGGAGTCGGAGAACCTCGCAAGGACGTGTTTCTTAAGGTCTTCGTACCTGTTTTCTGCTGGTGGTGCTGCGAGGATGTCTGACAGCCCGTTGACAATGATTGGCCCCAATGTTTTAACGAACTGAGCGTACTTCACATCTTCGGAGGTGGTGTTGTTGTTCGTGAAGATGAGCTTGGCTTGCATGAACCATGTGGCAGGGTGCTTAGGCCAAAATGGAAATAGTTCCATGATGGCCATGAGTCGAGCGCTGGAGTTGGCACGGGAGTCTAAAAGGACTGGGCTGGGCGCGGGTGGGTCGCTGTGTGTACTGTTGTCGTGAGCCGTAGCGGCGTCAACGGCAACAGCTGCTGCGTGGTGCTTTTCGTCTTTGTGTACGTCTGGGGATGACTCGGGAGAGTCGCTTGACCTGTCGGTTGCCACGGCAGTGAGAGCAACGGTGGCGTACGCGTCTGGGTAGAGATCGCTTCGCAGCACGTCTTGTGGCGCACGCGCGTCAGCTGGGCGCGTTGGAGTGGCGTCTGCTAGCACTTGCCATGTGCGGAGGACTGGCATTAGGTTAAAACCTTCTAAGGCGGTGCTCTCGTTGGCATGTACGGGCTACAGGTGGAACCCCAGCAGCAGTGGATTGACAGGAGACGTCTGCTCGACTGTTGCTTCCGTGTCCTGCCAAGTATAGTCCGTTGTTAACGGAGCGTGAGGTTGGGTGCCACCCAACTCTTGTAATGGTGGCAAGGCGAGCACAGGGACACACACGCGGAGACGTAACGTTGCAGCACGTGTAACGACGTTGGGATCTGCGCATGGTCACTGGGCTCCAAGGCAGGGCCGTCCCCTTTTCACTGGCCCTGCTACCTTAGACGTTTGTACTGATGAGCACTGGCCTCTCGACGGCAGAACTTGCACTCACGATCAAATAAAACAGTTCAAGGGATCACCACTCGTGGAAAGAGTTTTTCTGCACAGGCAAAGATGTGCTTCCACAAGAAAAGAAACATAAGGAAAAATGAGGGCACATGGCAGTTTTTATTATAAAAATACAAAAGGCTTTGATTCACAATCTACAGTAAAATTTTTGCTCTACTCACGTCAAGAGCTATAGAATAAGTGTACAGTGGCGCCGTGCAACTCTTTCCCCTCAGCTGTAGCACACCAGCAGTGTGTGTGTGAGTTGGTTCGCGAGTATGAAGGGAACGATGTTTCTTGGGACGATGATCTGCTTTTGTCTTGAGAACGAAGCTAGTCACTGTGGCTGAGATGCCACATACTTGCTTCTGCAATCACGTGACGCATAACTTACTTCATTTAGTACAAGCAACCGTCGCAAAATCACACTACGCGTACAACCTCAAACAATCTTATAAAACGCTCTTTATACAACATTAATTCGCAGTGGTACATCTAAGATTTTAAATACTCAATAATTTTAATATTCTTGACTACGTAGGTCCACAAGAAACATCATACACAATTTTGACAGCAACTTGTTCTTAATGTTAACTACTAGAGATCATTAGTTTCAACCATTAATTACTGTGAAATTATTGCACCACGACTGCGTTCGTGTCATTTAAGGGTAATTAGATTAAGCCCTAATTGGTTACTTAGATCTCCAACCTGACGTGTCCTCCTTAACTGCAAGAGTATGAAAACTCCTAGCACAAAAGAGTATTCGCCTTTTCTTTTTTATCAAGTGCTTTAAAGTATCTATAAAGGTTGGAGAGCTAGTTCTGATGCATCTTCTAAACGGATGTAAGACTTAGTTAACTGATAAGGCTACGTGTTAAAAGCGTGCATTTCAAAAAAATGTAAGACTTAGTTCGGTGACTAAGCTGTGTCAGAAGTACTCGAGCAAACCGGGCCACTGAAAACTTGCCTAAAAAGTGAATCAAGGGGAAACAAGAAATACGGGACCGTCGATTTTGGTTCCAACGTTAAAAGCAGAAGCCTAATTATTTTCATCGCCACGAGGGCTCTTGTGTAGAATTAGGAACATCGATATGGTCAATCTCGTAAGATCTTGCGACTGCTTGCGCACAAGCAACTGGCTAACTAACGATCATGAAAGTCAGTTAAGTTAAGGAAACTGTAAATTGTATAATATTGTCAATGCAAATTTGAAGCTTAATTTCTTATACTATTTGTAAATTTAGCTATATCTGGCTTTTTCTTATTTATTAGATCATCAGATAAGACATTACTTAGTTGTTGATTTAATTAATTTTTTTAGTTAGAAAACATTTAAATTGCTAAATTATATGGAACATTTCAAGAAATAATAATTCTCATTGATTGACATTTAATTCTTACCTTAACGAATAAATTAAATATTGAGGAAAAATGAAATAGACACTGCAAGACAAAGATCTTTACAAGGACTTAAGATAAAAAGACGAATAAGATATGCTTCTAATATATGACATAAGACATAAACTTTAACAGTTAGGTAAGGCTAGCTTAGCGTACACCACTTCATACATATAACTTGGTGAAACCTAACACCACAACGCCGAGTCAACGATTTTAAGAAAAAGTACACTATAACTAGAAGCAAATAAGGCTTTTGGGCCGAGAGCTAGTTCCTGACGAACAAAAATTTAATTTATTTGTTTGTAGAACGAATGTACAACTTTTATTTTATTTACCCTTTACATAGAGGGGTTTGGATGTAACAAATTGGCATCTCTTTTACTAAGCCTGCTGTTTTACTCGGAGTATGCTTTAACCAAACAAAATTTTTATTTCATTCGTGTTTTGATATTTCTTTAATATCTCTTTTTATCTATTTTCAAAGATTTCTTTTTAAAGTACATCAGAAATAAAAGGATACAAGCAAGGTAGCAGATGTAGCTACAAGGGTACAGTTACTTAAACAATACAATAGGGCAAAGAAAGCTGAAAAATCACTAGAGTTTTTTGAATTACCACGTAACGTAGCCATAAACAATTCAGCCTTACCTACAAGCCAATCTGCCTTACACATACCAAAATATAGTGGTCAAAATACACCTCCCGGAGGTTTCTTGCAAGATGTTAAAAATGGTAGGTCGTTTATGTCCAACGCAGCAGAGCCTATGTTTTTAAGAACAGTAATTTTCCATCTAAAGAGTAGAGGAAAAAATTATTAAGACGGATTAACAATAAATACATTAGACCATCTCACAAATCATCTAAAGGCACGCTTTGCTCTTTCTAAAGCTTACGCTCAATACATTACCGACATTATTAATTCTCAAATGAAACAGAAATTAAATGTTCGCGACTTTTACGGTAGAATTTTCCAACTTATTAATTATGGTGGTAAAACAGCTAAAATAAGGGCCGTTTTTAACAACATTCCAAAAACCAACAACCTGATTACAAGTTATTTCTAGAAATGGTGGCGGTAAAGCATTCACGTAAGACCTACTTAATGAATGACAGGCCAACATAATGTTGAACGTACCAAAAACGTTTGCCGATGCTTTACGAGAAATTGTAGAAATGTATGAAGTTGAAACAATATTATACCCCAATACTAACGCTACCATGTACCATCAAAATTTATAAATGGGACGTTCCACGTCAACCGGGCCACCACTGGGAAAAAAAATTGTAAGGCTTTAAAAAATCGTGCAAAGGCTCAAAATGTTTGTATTGAGAACCTCCTTTAAATGTCAAGTGGCATATTGATAAATTCAATATGGCTGGTCTAATATGGCAGCCGAAAGCCGTAAAAGAATCATGAGTCCAGCAAAAAAAAGTTGTAAAAATCAGAATTCGCAACAGACCATGTAGTTTTGTAGCCAAAATTGTATCTGATAGATGCCTCTGAAGAACATGTGTGGTTGTTAGACAAAATCCAAAATGGCGAATTCAATATGGAGGTCCAACATCCAATATGGTTGCCAAATTTTTAAAAATCAATCGATTTACACCAAATTCAGTATACGGGTGTTTCATAAGCCACTGATCACGAATATAAGGTCAGATTTGCAAAATTCAAAATGATGGATTCAAGGTGACGGACAAAATTTTCGAAAATCAACTGATTTGTACAAAATTTGGTATAAGGGTGATTTTGATGCCGTTTATTACGAACTAAAGGACACACTTCTAAAAGTAAAGATGGTAGACTCTGTATCACAAAAATTTAATAACTCAGTCCATTATTTTTGATCAGTCACATTGGATTTTTTGAAGTGCCATGTAGACTTTCAAAGCTTATGTGTTTCAAAATATTTTGAACCCTTGCACGATTTTTTTTAAACATGTCAATTGGTTTCCACTGGGCCAACTCTCTGAGTGCAAATGGTAAAGCTTAAAAAAATCGAGCAAGGGCTTCAAATGTTAGTTTTAAAAAGCTCATTTTAACGTTAAATGGTATTTCAAGAATATTTTAAATGGTAACTTGAAAATATTTAGAAATATGTGATAATTCTTGATAATTAAACATAAAAGTATTTTAGAATGACATATGGCTTTCACATAATCATGTGATTTTAAAAATGGCTGTTGAAATCGTCAGTACTAAGTTATCGTATCTTAAGGGAAATGGTGCGAAAGAATACATGACAAATTATAATTAGTATTACAAGCCATATTATTTATTTGAGGATTAAACAGGTAAAGCTCAGATTTTACGTAAGTTTTTTTACAAATAATTTTTTGTTTAACTAATATACAATTAATTTAGTAAATCAGATTGTCGATATCGAAACTTTAAATAAATCATATTAATTTTGTATAATAGTTATAGGGCTCACAGCATCTNTAAGATTTTGACTGTCTAAGTTTTAAAAGACACTGTTTAATTGCAAGTAAATGCATAGAAGATTTTAAATGAGTCTGGATTTGAAATAAGCAAATTAAGGAAGACATATCAGTCAACCTATTAATCATAAAAAATCGTCCTAAGAATCCTCTATTCTAATATAATGTTTTACTAGATTAACCATATTCCCTAATTTATAGAGGAACAGTAGCTTGAGAAAGCATAATTTTTTCTAAGAGTCCCGTAATTTTCAAAATTATATTGAATAAATCATATTAATATTGTATGATAGTTATAGGGCTTACAGCATCTGAATATCTTTTAACTACTAATAATTTTTCTGCGTTTATGGAAAATTCGTGACCTTTATGGATATTTGTGACAGGTGGAGCGACTAATTCCATGCTTGTAGAAATGTAAGATAAGCGTAACAGTGGAATAATTTTCTTCTTCTGAACAACCAGACACTTTAACTGGCTTCACGATAGTAGGATTTCATTAGATATCGAGTTAAACTATTAATATAAGTTTGTATCTTTACTGAGAACTGCAACTATTGTAGCTTTTATTATACATAAATTGTGATTGAATAGTCTTACATAAATTAAATAATATACTTTACAGCTATCAATAATATGTAAGTAAGAAATAATATTCATCTAGCAGTCATAGTTTACTTCTTTGATTGGTTTTCTTATATACGTAAAAAGAGTTTTTATAACAATAAGAATAATTTTATTTATATTATTAAATATCCAATATGTTTTACTTGAAAGGCATATTATGTTTACTCCTCAAGAAAATGTGACAAAGAACCTACATTCAGATAGATGTGCTAATCCTTTCAGAATCAGTAGTCACAAAGGAAAAAATTGGAGAAATATGACCAAGAGTTTGTTGGAATTTTTTCCACATTGCTCATAGTTATCTCAAATTTGCATGGATCGTCTGAAACTTTATTATAAAAAAACTAAAATTCTGTCAGATGGTGCAGATTTTTAAAGTGAAGATAACTCTTTAGAAAACAGTTATAAGTCTGAAATTGATGTTGATTGTTCTCCAGAAAAAAAATCATGCTTTTCTCAAAAAGACGAATTGGAACAATTATTAAATGGACTCAAAGAACGATTCAAAAGTTTGCCACCTAATGATCCTTCATGCGTAGCAATACTTACAACAGCTACTGATTGTTGGTCAACACGAAAAGTAGCTAAAGAATTTGAAACTTCAAGAAGGATGGCTGAAAAAGCAAGAATTTTGAAAAAACGAAGGCTACTTCAGCGATGCCATCTCTGAGAGCAGGTAAAACTTTATCGTCCGATAAAGTTGCAAAGATTGTGAACTTTTACGAGTCAGATAAAAATAGGCGAATTATGGCGAACAAAAAGGATCCTGTTATTGTAAGAAAGGACGGGGGAAACCATAAAGTACAAAAGCGTTTACTTCTCTCAGATGTATGTATTTTAAACGAAGATTTTATAAAATTCAATACAAAAAATCTAGTAAGTTTAAGCAAGTTTGCTGAGCTCAGACCAAAGTGGTGTATACTTGCTGGTGATAAAGGGACATACAGTGTACGTGTATGTCCAGTACATGAGAATTTGAAAAATATGCTTGATGCTTCCGATTTACAAAAGATGACAAAAAATTTACAATTTCAAACACAAAACTACAATGACTGCTTAAAATTAATATTGTGCGAAAATCCACAGACTAATTGTTTTTTGAATAAGTGTCAATCATGTCCAAAATTTGAAATATTAAAAGATTACGTATCTTATATTTTCAAATCAGAGGGTATGGAAGAAATAATTCTTAGTATGTGTAAATCTGCAGATAGATGCACATTAAAAAAAGAAGGTCTCACTGTTGCTGACTTCGTGCAAGTTTTTATTAATAAATTGGAAGAATTCATACCCCATCATTTTATTTTAAAAAGTCAGCAAGCATACGTGTCTAATCATACGGAAAATCTAAGTGAAAATGAAGTACTCGTTCAATTGGACTTTTCTGAAAATTTTGCTTTTGTAGTACAAGACATGGTACAAGCCTACCACTACAATAATAAACAATGTACTATTTTCCCAGTTACTTGTTATTACAAGTCTGGACAAGATATAAAGCATTGTATTTTTTTCCTCCTTTCTGACAGTAAGAGCCATGATACAGCTACTGTATACATAATGCAACAAAAAATTATACCAGAAATTAAAAACATGTGTCCGAATGTGACAAAATTGATATACGTTTATGGTAAAGCTACACAACATTTCAAAAACCGCTTCCAAATGTATAATTGAGTTCATCATTATAAAGATTTTTCTATTTTGGTTTACACTTTTAAGTTTAATTATTAGGAATTATCACATATTTTTGGATATTTTCAAGGTACCATACTAAAAATTTCTTGAAATACCATTCATCGTTTAAATGAGCTTTTTAAAACAAACATTTAAAGCCCTTGCTCGATTTTTTGAAGCTTTACAATTTGCACTTAGAGGGTTGGCCCAGTGGAAACCAATTGACGTGTTTAAAGAAAATTGTGCAAGGGCTCAAAATATTTTGAAACACATGAGCTTTGAAAATCCACATGGCACTTTGAAAATTTAATGTGACCGATCAAATATAATGGACTGAGTTATTAAATTTTTGTAATACAGAGTCCACCATCTTTACTTTTAGAAGTGTGCCCTTTGGTTCGTAATGAATGGCATCAAAATCACCCTTATACCAAATTTTGTACATATCGGTTGATTTTCGAAAATTTTGTCAATCACCTTGAATTCGCCATTTTGAATTTTGCAAATCTGACCTTAAATTTGTGATCAGTGGCCTATGAAACACCCGTACACCTTATTTGGTGTAAATCGATTGATTTTTAAAAATTCGGCAACCATATTCGATGTTGGACCTTTATATTGAATCCGCCATTCTGGATTTTGTCCAACAACCACACAAGTTCTTCAGAGGCATCTATCAGGTAAAATTTTGGCCATAAAACTACATGGTCCGTTGTGAATTCTTATTTTTACAACCTTCTTTTGCTGGACTCATGATTTTTCTGTGGCTTCCGGCCGCCATATTGGACCAGCCATATTAGATTTATCAATATGCCACTCGACATTCCAAGAAGGTTCTCAATATAAACATTTTAGGCGTTTGCACGATTTTTTAAAGCCTTACAATTCTTGTTCCTAGTGGTGACCTGGTCGACGTGGAATGTCCCATATGTATCTTGATCAGCAGTTACACCCCCACTGCAATACAAAATCTATCAGAATACCAACAAAACAGAGAAAAAAATTTTTCATATTTCCAGCCCAATCAAAACAATTAGAACAAGTTGACTATATCGATCCCAATATGTACAATCGCGATAATTTATGTTATTATTACAATCCTACTGACTCAAAAATCTTTCTAACTACGTTTAATTCAAACAAAAAAAAAAATTTCACACCCAGCTCTTTTGCATTGAAAAAACGACTCCAATGAAAATTCTGTAAAATTGTTGCAGAAATAAAAAAAAAAACCTAATCCTCCCAGCCTTGAAATGACTCATCAGAACATTCATCGAAATTTCGGACCTACACAACCAACACAACACCAAAACCAATTATTAAACTATTTAAATTGCCCATTTCACACAACCTTATTACAGTGTGTATTGGATAAATCGTCTACTTCTCTAATGATAAATTACCCCTGCACATGCAAAAACGTTTGGATGCCATGTGAGTCACGAAACAACATGCGACACTAGCTTTCACTGAAGGTCGAACTCTTTCAATAATCGGCAAAGTTTCAGACTCAGTTATCCTAAATTAGGCCATTCTCCGAACGAAAACGGTGCTCGTTGTCCGAATGTAGCGGCGAGCAAAGACCTGAATCAGTGTCCACTGACGAACCAATTTGTGCAATCGCCCGAGTTTCCGTCGTTAGAAGCATTGGCAATGCACCGACAGTAAGACTTCAAATTTCACAGTTAAATAATATCGAAGACACTCTAATAATAGATACAGAAGCTGACGTCAATGCTATAACAATATCTTTATTGCTACAAAATGTCATTATAAATACTGATACAAAAATTGCTCTTACTGGGTTAACTTCCGAAAATATCATAACATTAGAAACAGTAACGTTAAACATATTTGATAAAAATCACGTTTTGCACGTCTTGGCACAAGAAAGACCCCTTAGTGAGACAGGAACGTTAGAAAATTTATTACTAGCCAAAGAAGGGGCCAGGCTTCATTATGACACAAGAGCCTTGATACTAAAAATAAGACCTATAAGTCCCATTCCATTTATATAAAGAATTGTAACAACAACTGACGAAGAACATCGACTTGTACTGCTTGATACAACGACAAAATAAGTACGTAATAAAAATAATTTTTACTAATTTATAAAAAATATCAGCAAAAATGATGAAAACTCGGAACCTCTTCCAACTTCTTAACATTTCAAACCTACAGAAGTAACCTTTGGTCTAAAATGTGTATAAAAAATACCAGCAAGAATTAGGGTTCCTATAAAGATTCCTGCAACGCAAACTAACAGCCATGGGCAAGCATACTTGCGCTTGATAAAAACTTCTCCTGGTAAATTAATAGGCAAAGCAGCAGTAACATACGATGAAGGCCGCTGTTCCACGATATCTGTAAACACTAGAGAATAGCTAGTAGAAATCAATATCCCTTTAAAATATCGTACGTTTTGATTTGGATGATTGAGAAAGTTTTTTCTACTCAGATTTTAGCGATAATGTTGCCAGCATAACAACAGAGGGTGGAAATATATATATTACGAAAAACTCTGCCGCCATTTTCATGATAAAACCAGCTATATAGAACTTTGCTAAATAGTAAAAGAGTATTCACATTTATTTTATATCAAAGGTGATGCTCCTTTACGTACATCGTATGTACAACATAATATACCAACAACTGACGATAAACCTATTTTTACTAAACAATGTTAACATCCTTCTGTTCCTTAGAAGGAAGTTAGAGATCAGATCAATAAACCTTTAAAAGAAGAAACTATCAGCTACTCTTTCAGCCCATACAATAGTCCACTGTGAATTGTCCCCAAAAGGTCCAGACCCAACGGAGAAAAGAGACATCGTTTCGAAATAGATTACAGAAAATTAAACGCTTAAACTATCCCTGACGTTTACCTACTGCCTAATACACCAGAGATATTAGAGCAAATTGGGGGATAAAAATTTTTTTTAGTATTTGACCTGGCTAATAAATTTCATTAAAATAAAGTATCTTCATAAGATCGCCATAAAACAGCTTTCAGTACTTCCTACGAACATGACAAGTATACAGGTATGCCACTTGGATTATGAAATACACCAGCTACATTCCAAAGACACATGGATTCTGTATTATTGGGATTGCAAGACACAACACTAATTATATTTGAAGATAGTATAATAATATATACCAAAACTTTAGAAGAACTTAAAATTGAAGTAAGAAAACCATGAAATGAACAATTAAATGCTGGTTTCAAATTACAGCTAGATAAATGTGAACTTTCAACTCCTTAAGTAACACATTTAGGATATAAGATAGCTTGTTATGGATTAAAATCTGATCCCAAAATCTTGAAGCGGTCAAAAATTTTCCAACACCAACAACTTCTATAAAAATTCGAGAATTTTTAGGACTCACATGATATGATAGACAATTTATTAAAGATTCTGCTTAAATTGCAAAGCCGTTAACCATATTATTATGGAAAAGTCAAAAATTCGATGAGACGGAAACTCAGGAAGACAGCTTTGGAAGATAAAAACTAGCCCTGTGTGGGGCCCCGGTACTTGCATGTGTTGATCTCGACAAACCATTCATGCTAACTACCGATGTATCACACTTAACTATCGGTGCTATCCTAACTCAAGGAGAACCATGAGAAAACCATTCTGTAGGCTACATGTCTCGCACTCTTAATAAATGCAAAAGAAAATACTCCACTACTGAAAAAGAGACAGAAAAGGACCTCATGAGTCGCCTTGATCGATAGAGAGCAAAACTCTGCGGGTACAACTACACCTATAAGTATAAACCTGGACGTTTGAATTTAAATGCTAATGCTTTATCGCATAACCTTGCAGATTTCTATAAAACAAATACTGTAAAAGATGACATATTAGTCATAACAGTTTGAGCTCTGACAGTGAGTCTAGTAATTATAAAATATTACACTTGCGTTTTTTACCCTTAAAACCTTCTTTAAGCATTCCATAACAAACTAAAACATCTATTGCAGGTGCTAATAGGGCCAGTGATATACACAATTAAAGCTCAAGTAAGCTCAAAGCCACTACTACAGTGAAGCAAACAACGAGAGGAAGAAAAAAAGGCTCTAAAAATTCTCCTGTCATTATACTACCAGGAATGGAAGAAGGGCAAGGAGAACTCACTGGATCATCAATAGCTCAAAGGGTATTTAAGCACCGAGCTCGAGAAAAACTAACTTCAGACCCACAGTTAAGTTACTTCAGACTCTGATGGTACAAAAACTCTAGATACACTGGAAGACGAAGAGAACCAGCAAGCACTGATAACCCACAGAGATGAATCTCTACTTTCTAGTCTCTTGAACACTAAACCAGATCCATCATCCATTTTAACCACAACAGATAATGAGTCACAACAAGAAGCTATTACTGGAGCCAGTGATTTAAAAGAAATACTTGACCCTTCAGCACAACCATCAACTTCTACGATATCTACAAATAATAAACGTTAACTGCACCTCAAAAATCAAGTTTGTGTAGTAAGATTTAAGTTTGACACTGACTCATAAAGTACATCAGAAGATAAAACAGTTGCTAAAATAAAGCAAAATTTAAAGCTGCAGTCAACCGCTCGCAGATCAACGTACGAAGATGCTTTGGAAAACAGTTAGGGTTAAAATAATAACAAACAATATCTTTTAACTAATGGTTTGCAAAATACAAACTTTGCTAACCTATTTCTATATTGGAATTATTACATACCGTCAGAAATAACAGGAAATAACAAATCAGAGTCAACCAAAACAAATTTTCATAATTTAAAAACTTTATGTAATAATGTACTAGACTATTCCAATGACTCTGCAAATTCTATAGAAGAACAAAGCTTTTCAATAAGATCAAAATCACCTATAAGACGCTCTAAAGCTGCATCTACGGTAATAGGAGATGATGTCGACGATGAATGAAAAGAGCCTAATGTTATAACCATTGAACAAGACAATAGCAAAAAAGCTAGAGAGAAAGAAAAAACGCATGATAGTAAACCTAATGCACCTTCTCATTCAAGTGCTAAATAGCGAGACACATTCATAAAACAGTATTATGCCCTGAAGCAGAGTTACTTGACACTGTCTACTCGTCCTACAGCTGCATTTAAAATGTTAGAGCAGCAACGGAATGCCAAACGCGATCAGCAAGTCACTCGTAAAGAAAGCCCTGTAATTAGACTTTTGATAAGAACAAAAATGGATCACCTTAAAATATTTAGCACACGAGAATGTTAACATATGCAAACGACAACATTGCAACGTTTATTTCGGCCGACTTGACTCTTAATTCTACTAACAATAAGTTATCATTAGATTTAAATAATATTTCAAATTTCGAATTGAATAAAACGCAAGCACAAGTAGGGGACGTGATAACAATCAATTGAAAAAATAAATTAGTATTCTGTGTGGTTATTAAAGAAAGAAAAAAAAATGAAATATTGCTTCAAGATCTTTACTCATGCTTAGCAAGTTTAACCAAAGCAATAGAAAATAAACATATAGAAACATTGAGAAAATCCAAAAGATGTGAGATAACCGATAACTTGCTCAGAGGAAAATTGCCCAAAGCAATTTCTGAAAAACTCAGTCATGTAAACATTAAAATAACTTTATGTTTTAGTTAATGTGCTTATGATTTGAACGAAACGAGACAAAAAAAGCTAATAGAATGCCACAACAGTCTATTTGGTGGACACAGAAGCATGAATAAAACTTATAAGAAAATACGAGAATTGTATTACTGGGAAGGGATAAGAAAAGATATTAAAAATTTTATACCAAGAACAAAAGCTAACACGGATAAAAACAAAAAAACTTATGATAATAACTGATACTCCAGATGAAGTTTTCTCAAAAATTGCCATCGATACTGTAAGAACATTAGCAACAACAGTATCTGGTGATAAACATACAATAACTATACAATTTCAAAATACTGTGTAGCAGTAGCTATACCCGACATTCAAGCTATCACAGTTGAAGACGCTCTGGCAATACACTTCATAGCGTTTTATAAATTACCTAAAATAGTATTTAGCGATAAGGGAAAAAGTTTTCGAAATAATATACTTACAAATTTAGCCCAAATTTTTTGTTTTAACCTTAAAAGCACTACACCTTACCACCCCTAATTTAACGGTTCACTAAAACGTAGTCATGCCATGCTTGAAAGCTTTTTAAGAACAAAAGTTACATCTAAACCGAAGTTTTAACATTAAGCAGGCAGTATACACAGTACATTCTCATGATATCGACCTATGTGGCATAAGCTTAATAAAACTAATTTACACTTATACCTACAATCCTGAGTTAAGCCTAAATTTATCCATACTACTATTTTAAGATGTACATCCTCGCATTACGAACAAAATGCTTGATTGAGAGGGAGAAGAACAAAGAATAATTACAAAATGGGCTGAATCAAATGATGCTCTATCAATTAAAAATATCAAAGCAGAACTGACAGAAGTTGCAAACCATAAAAAGGAAAAATCCCTAGAAGAGATCCATCTCGTTACAGCATTCGAAGAAACTCTATCTATTGTAATCGTCATACTTATATTTTCTCGAGTGTGTATAAATTGGTCACATAAAATCTGGGACCAAAGAACTAACACTATGGACTGTCCAATATCCCTAAACATAAAGCAACCAGTCAAAGAGCCCTGAATCTTTGCAACCACAACAAGACCATGAATACAACCTAAGGACCTGTTTTTCCAAGGACTCAGATGCCATTTGTGCTTATACTACAGGAAGTAGAAATTTCCCCTTAAAGGAAAATATTAAATTACCCACACAAGGCATGCACTAGTTTTATGATATACCTGCTTCGTTATTATATATATAAGTGACAAAATGTTAAAACTGTTAACAGCAGCTAAAATTTTACGGGAACAACAGCCGCTGTAAGTGCCTATATAGTAACTTGGCATAGTACAAAACACAGTGTGGCGGCATGTACTACCATGAACACTTATAGTTGTCTACATCTGATGACACATCAAATAAGTATACTTTATTGTTTATACCCTTTTGATAAGTCACAAGAAATCGGGTAGTTGAATAAAGGATAACCAATTTATAGTCACAAACTTGTTTATTGAAAAAAAAGGGGAAACTTCTTATTTTCTTTGTCATACATACATACTTATAAATACTATTTCTTCAATTTTTTTGTTTGTTTCTTTCTTATCAACTTCTCAGTCAGATTGCATTGCTACTTAATATTCTCTTAATATTCTCCAATATAAAATCTGAAGGTAGCGTAATACGCCGATATCCCAAGTTCTGGAAATGTATCAACTATGACCTCAGAGCACGTAAATAGTAATCGGAAGTTATAGACATCTCCCCTGGAACTTGTCTTACTTTAGCCAGTTCTGCTTCTAGCCGACATTCATAGGCTTATTAGCTAAACTTTCTTAACTATTTCGCCCTTTATACCTGAAATATATTAATAAATAATATACGCACATATAAATCTGTGTGTGTTTTCATAATTTTATCACACAATAAATAACTGTTACTCACTACATAACTATTAGAGGTACTTTACCTTCATTTTTTGAACCCTCTCCATTCCAAGAACGGCAATGGCAGCTACTTGTTCTTCCAATTGGAATGAACGTCGTATACCAAAAATGTCATTTTTCGCCTCTGAACTCATCATTAGACCATTCGGCACAATAGTGTATTCATACCCCTTCATTATCATTTCTCGATGTTACCTCAAGTCGCCTTGGTTGAATCTTGGTATGCAGAGTGATTTAACTATATGAAAATAATAAAAATAATAATAATAATTTTTTTAATTATAATAAATTTATGAAGATATCACTATTACTGCAATCAACATGATCATTCGACTATTATCTCTTTTTAGTTACTCACCCCTATACGTACTACACCGTTGCGTTGGAGATGAACGGACTGTAACTTCTCATAGCTTAATTCAGCCCCTTTTTTAACAAACACTTCGTTGCTCATAGATTCCCTCATCCCTTCTTCTTGGGTGTATAACATTAACCTAAACTAAAACAAAAAAAAGTGAGAAGCACCTTCGTAAATAAAGTTTTTTTCTCACACACAAAGTAATGGCATTTATTTTACTCACTAAAACGGTTCTTTTCCGTCGATATATCGTTTTTTTAAATATATTTTATTGACTGGTCTAGAAAAGCGCACAAATAAAACTAACAAAAAAAGCCTTGTTCTTTCTACTCACCTCGCAAAACTGCAATTTAATAAAATTTAAACACGTTGACCACAAAATATGGAAATGTGAAATGTTGCTCTCTTTCTTTAAACACTCGGAATTCACTACTCGTACATCAAGAGTTATTTTCATACATTTTTTTTTTCAATCTACAGCCAAGTTTTGATAATACAAATAACTGATATTTGTTACTTTACTGTAAGGTCCGTTTAACATCTACATTTGATCATAAGTTTATAATACATGACCAATTGGAAAGTTGATATAATTAAAAAAAAGATCAAACCTTAATAATTTTGTAAGAGAATGATTCCAGTAGTTACAATATACATAACTAAATTTTAGTTGATTGATTTCCTAACTAAAATTCTTTCTAAAATATTTAAATGTCAACAACGTCTGAAATTAATTACCAATAATATCTTAATATTAAAATCAAAAAAGAAAAAAAAAACAAGAGTTTTTACAATCAAATGAGATTTCATAAAAAATTTTTTTACAAGTTTACGTACTCTACTCGTTAAAATTATAAATTCTTATTGTATTGAATGCAATTTGCACACAAATGAAAAAATTAAATGAACAAGTTATATGCACATGCGAAACCATCAACAAAAGATTTCACGTTTTGAAGATGTATTTCGAACCACTGACCTTCAACAATATTTTGTTTAACACTAGTGCATTGTAAAATTGTAACAAAAATCAATAGTGGAATTTATGTCTTATAGTTCAAAAAAAAAGACTTTTTAAACATGCAAAACAACAATAAAAATAATTCTCATAGTGTTATAAAACAATTTTACACAGGATTAAAAACAAAATAATAATGGCATGACAGCAACCCTGCAGTACCTCTTCTCACGTGAATTTAATCGAGCAATGGAGCCAGCTCAATGGACCATTACGGATCCCGCAGAAATGTCGTGTTAATCATCAACGCCATTAGGATGCTTTGTAAAATGCAAAGCATGCACGCCTACTGCATAACACTATCGATTGAAGCTGCAGTCAAGAAGTAAAGTAACTGGCAACTCTCAAATGACTTCTATCAACATCCCAAGCAAAAAATTTGCCACAACTCGTTCTAGATAAAAGATACATACCAACCTTATTTTATGTTCTGGTGACAGTGCACCACTATACCATATAATGACTTGAAGAAAGAAGAAAGACAAAAAAAAAAAAACTGACAAAACACTTGAAATCATCTTATTCATAAATCAAGTGCAAACATTATTCCTACTAAACAAAGCAACATTGTGACCATTAAGCAGCCATTTCTAAATGACAATGTATTCTACAATCATAACTGTAGTATCACATCACCTACAACGAGCTCAACACGGAAGACTTGCAACGATAAAATCTCAAGAAATAATGATTCATCTTATAAATTGTAGTAATTCACATGTGAAACATAATTTTTATGCCTTACTCTTTGTATTTAATATTGTTTACTACTAAAAGTATTTATATATATTATAATTGTGTTTGTATTTAATGTAATTGACATATGTTCAACTCTTTTCGCTCTTACGATTGCCGAGGGTGGCAATCAGCTAGGGGGGAGGGTGATATCCCATGTCGTAAACCTAATATTTATTACTTTAAAACACACAGTTTCGTTTTTAAATTATAAAAAGCAAAAGCTCAGTGATATCAAACCATCGAGTACCATACCTAGTTCTGCAATCACATGATATATAACTTACTTCTTTTAAAACAAGCTACCGTTTCAAAACTCGATCTACGCATGCCACATAAGACAATCTTATAAAACGCTCATCTGACAACATTAATTCGCAGTGGTACATCCAAGAATGTAAATACTCAATAATTTTAATATTCCTAACTGCGTCGGTTCAGAAGAAAAATCATACACAATTTTGACAGCAACTTGTACTTAATGTAAGCTCTGAAAGATCAGTGGTTTTAACCATCAATTACTGTGAAATTGAACTGTCAATTATTGTACCATAACTGTGCTCATGTCAGTCGAAGGCAATTAGGTTAAGCTTTGATTGGTCGTTCAGATCTATAACCTGATGCATTCTCCTTAAACGCAAGACTATAAGAACTCCTTGCACACAAGCGTATTCACCTTATCTTTTTTATCAAGTGCTACAAAGTAACTTTAAACGTTATAGAGCAAAATTTGTTGGGTCTTTTAAGCAGATGTAAGACTTAGTTCACTGATTAACCTACGTGTTAAAAGCGTGCATTTCAAAAAAATGTTAGACTTAGTTCGGTGAATAAGCTGTGTGAGAAGTACTCGAGCAAACCAGGCCACTGAAAACTCGCCTAAAAAGTGAATCAAGGAGAAAGAAGGAAGAAAAAACTGTTGACTTGGGTTCGCACGTTAAAAGCAGAAGCCTAATTACTTTCATCGCCAACAGTGCTCTTGTGTAGGATTAAGAACGTCGTTGCGGTCAATCTCGTAAGATCTTGCGACTCCGTGCACGCAAGCAGCCAGCTAACTAACGATCATAGAAGTAAGTTAAGTTAAGGACACTATAAATTGTATAATATTGTCAATGCAAATTTGAAGCTTTATTTTTTATGCTATTTGTAAATTTAACTATTTCTGGTTTTTTTATATTTATTTTATCATAAGATAAGAAAAAACTTGGTTGTTGATAAAATTAATTTTCCTAATTTAAAAACATTTTAATTGCTAAAATATATGGAACATTTGAAGATTAAATAATTCTCATTGATTGACATATAATTTTCACCTTAATGGATAAATTAAAAATCGAGAAAAATTAAAATAGACACTGTATTACAAAGACATTTACAAGGACGTGAAATAAAAATACGAATAAGTTACGCTACTACCGCTTGACATAAGACATAAACTCTAACAGTAAGTTAACGCCAGCTCAGCGCACACCACTTCATACATATTGCTCGGTGAAACCTAACACCACAACGCCGAGTCAACGATTTCAAAGGAAAGTATACTGTAAGTAAAAGCAAACAAAGCCTTTGGGCCAATGGCTGGTCTCTGACAAACAAAAATTGAATTTATTTTTTTGTAGAACTAAGATACGAGTACCGCCCTTCACTTATAAATGTTCTGACGTAACAGCTGCTTTTTTTCTTTTTCTCAAATGATGCTACACTCTTTTTTTATGCTGTTGTAAACTTTTTTTGTCTTGCCTACGCATTAAATTTTTTTTTTTTTTAACTCTCACGCTGAAATTTATAAGTCCTTACGATACAGATTTCTGTAGACATAATAACAGAAATATTCTGTCACGTCTATTAACTTTGGAACACAGAGGTTCTATGACTTTATTCAGCTATCTCTTAGCTTTTCTTTTAAACTTATATCCAGATTTTGTTATTAAAGTATAGATAGTTTCATTAAAAGTTGTATTCTCAGTGGTAATAGCATACATAATCGCCATGCTTGCTGAAAAACTTTTCTTATCAACAACTCTGGCACCTCAGACCCATAAACTTTTGATAAAAAGATCTAAACTAAATGCGTCCACAATTTCTTTTGTTTTTTTTTATAAAATGTGATCAGACTTTTTACACCACTACCTCTTTTAACATTAAAGTAGACTTAGTAAAGATTTATTTATAATAATCGTTACGTTTTAAACAAAGTTGTAGCATTTAGATTTTAAAGTCGAATGACGTGAGTCTGCTCATTGGATCTTTTACATTGATTTTAATGTTATAAAAAGATTAAAATAATAATGTTGTACACATAGAAGATAATTGTATCTTATTCTTGACATATCCGTATAAATTACTTTGAAGCTTTAACGACATAAACCGCAATGATTTGCGATAAAGCATTCCAATGCCGTATGGTTCACATATGTCACCTAGAATTACGAGCATTGATCGTAAAGCGTTAGTGAGCTAGATAAACGCACTTTTAAGATCGCAGAGCAAATGTTATTTTCCAGATAGTAAAAGGTGTGTACGTATTCACTTTCGAATACTTCAAAACCTACTAACTTGTAAACTACATAGTATGTTCATATGGAATTAAAAATAACTATGTTTTGTACACTATAGTATAAAAGATACTGTTAATATTGTTAGTAATTCATTTCATACTTGTTTAAAGCTCCAGAAGTAAATAACAATCAATTAAAAATACGTCTTACACTTCATAAATCTCACTCTAAAAATAACACTTTTTTTGTATATTTTGAGTTTTAAAAATAAATACCTAATACAAAGAACTTCGATTTTTCAAAATGCTCTTTCTATCTACTAAAATATAACTTGGGTGACTTTAGCCTGGACTCTTTAATATCTCGTTATTGAAAATTACCAGTTAACAGTGAGTGCTTAGGAACCCAAGTATTACGTTATACTTCCATAAAATTATACGGCTGATGATATAACTATAAATATTAATATCTTCTGTGAAACGATATTGTGTACAAAGGAGATGCAATGAAAAGAGGAATGAGTATCCCCACGTTTATTGGGTATGGTTTAAATTTAAACTTTAATATTTAATACATCAACAATTATTAAAAAATACATTACGTTACAATACAGTCTTAATAACATATATGCTGGCTGGCATAAGACTGTGCGCTTTCATCGGTAATTTCAGAACAACTTCCTACTGCTTACGCTGATAACATTTCTGACGTTATCTCCTCATCTGTCATACAGACTTACACACTTACTTGTAGTCCATATTTATTACAAAAAATTTTAATTTTATCTAAAGAATAAGAGAAAAATATCCTGCAGTACCACTTTTTTCTATAGGGCAGTATTACATACCAGTGAATGTCCCTTCAGGACGTTCATTACACATAGGTTTTTTTGACAGATATTCAAACTTCAAACGTATATTGTAATAGAATAAAAAATACCCACAAACATTACAGCTCGTTTGACTGTACTATTATTTCATACATAATACATAAAAAAAATGGATATTTAACATGTAACCATCTGAAAAAATTACATCAAATTGCATTCATACGATTCGTAGAAATCTCTTTATATTTTGGGTACAAAAGATTCACCATACCTTTAT
>NW_019384257.1:1856955-1886219 GCF_000648655.2 Copidosoma floridanum | reverse complement strand
ACACCAAACGCCAAGTAAAAACGAAATAAAAGAAATAAAAATCATAAAATTCAAATCGTGTGGTGTGGGGTTCTAGAGAAGACCGGAAGTACGTCACAGAGGGTTGGGTCAAGGAAGGCTGAACAAGCAAAATTCACTTCTGTCACACTTTTTTTTAAGATAAATAATCTGAAATCGTTGATTTACCCTCATGCATAACGCGCCTATGGAAGTCTAACTTCAAAAAGTTTGTTTGATTCCTTTAATACTTTGCTTAATTATGCGTAGTTAAATAGTCTATTAATATCGTTATTAATAAGTTGTTTAAAAAAATACTGAAGGCTGCTGCATGAAAGGCATACGTACCATTCTGTATAACTCCAAAGTTAAACAATTTTCATAACTTTAGGCGAAGACATTTAACGCTATACTTATGCACACTTTATTTTAAATGTTAAGCTTTAGGACTTCTTAAGTACGTTGACAGTATGGTGAATTAATATTTTTGCTTGCTTGTACAATATTGTGCAAAGTAAAAGTGCGAGTGTTTCTGAGAGACCACAAAAATGTGTTTTCGCTGATTGCTTGTTTTCAAAGTTCTTTTCATCAAATTTTTTTAAGAAAAGAAATGCTTGTATTTATTAAATAGTAAGACAGTAATGATCCTAGTGTTGTTTATATCGTTTAATTTTTCTCAGAGCCTACTCCCACAGTTTATAAAATTAGCCATGGCATGCCACTGATAGCTAAATTACAATCCTGACAGCTGCAAATAAATTATCAATACCATCAATGAGTATTGGCTATAGAAACCGTTCTGCCAGTGCTGGCTAAGAAAGACTACCTAAACTTAAGCTAGTCTTACACCTTTTATTCCATGTAAGCGTGCATATTTTGGTAAAGATATATGGTAATGAAATTTGTTTATTGACTGACATATGCAAACGATCGCACAAACATCAAGAAGGCCACACTCTATCATACCATTTACAATTATTTTTATTGCTGATTGTTCTATGTAAAATTATTTTACTTGAGGATAACTTACTGTTACATAATGTCATACTACAGGTATCAGTACGCTATTATGGTGTCAAAAGAGCGTTTTATTGCGGTAAAATATTGAAATTTTAATATACAACAATGTTCCGTCAAAATAACCAGTAGTTTCATGTCAATAATAAAGGTGTTGCCTAACAGACAATAACCATAGGGTGCTTGATATCTTAATCGTTTACAATGTTTACAGTATGTTATTCTTAAACAAATTTTTGGCATTTCAAAGAGTTCAGTCAAAAACTAAAATGCTGAAACGTGAAAAATAATGAACATTACCAATTTTATCTATGAAAAACGATGATTTATGAATTTAATGACCATTTTATCTCTACTTCTATTTATTATAACAAGTTACCTTAGAAATATCACAAGAAAAAGTAAAATTTCTTTATGAAAAAAACCAACTTTATTTTAAGTGAAAAGTTAGGAAAACATGATGTGTTTGGTTTCCAGCAAAAAAAATCAGCGAGTGGTACTCAGAGCTGTCCTGTACAAACAAAGTTCTCGTATGTATATAGAAACCACACGTGTACTATAAAAGACAATGTTCGTAAATACACAAGAGTTCAATATGTACTTTTTTTGTGGATGACGGCGGTATATTGATGTCATCTCTGTACATTTGTCATGTTTCGAAGGCTCGAAAACTTTTTAAAATAATTTATAAGGTTTTTGTTGGGCAAAAGAAAATAAATATATACGTTATTTAAACAATTTTGCAAATATGCTGTAGTTTTTCCGAAAGTTTTCTACCTTGATTTTACAGAGAAATATTAAAAATACAAAAAATTAAGGTTATGTATTCACATAACTGAACACCCCCCTTTTTGTGTGCCACGATGATTTTCTAACCTTTAGGAAACCTTTAAGACTTGTTATTTTTGAAGTTATACTTATATAGGCACGTTCTGCTCTACAGAGCAAATCAACAATTTTAGATTGGTGACCTTGAGAAAAAGTGTTACGGAAGTTGATTTTGCTTTGATTCTTCCCCTTCGCCACACCCCACTTGACGTACTTCCGATCTCCAGTATTACACCACACAACGTCATATTACTACACTACACATTATCATCCAACCACACTACACCACACATCTTGAATTTTAGTTATTTTTTCTTGTAACTAATAATAATAAAAAAAAAAAAAAAAAAAAAAAAAAAAAAAAAAAACAGATTAGAACCCCGGTTTCTCCTGCACACTGGGCAAGCCCTTTCCCTCCTTTGCTATCAGCAGGCCTGACATAGGAATACCGATTATTATGTTTTATCTTACAGTTCGTAACGTATTTTCAATGTAAATTTCAATTTATTTTAGACGTATTCGTTGGTTTTGTTAGACATTTAATAAACAAGTAATTTAATAAAATTTTTTTTGGAACATGTTTTTTTTCAAAAATTTGCAACATTTATTTATTTATCATAAAGTTATTACTTTCAAAATGAATAAATCTTAAAAAATAAGACGTTCAATGACAGTTGGTTAGTAATTTAAGAAAACGTCTAATAGTGGTTCTGTCAAATTTTGTATTTATTAAAAAACAAAACGACATTTTAGTTGTTTGGACAATGTCGTGGCCATTATCAGGTACAGACATCTATGAATTTTACGAAAGGGATGTAAAATCATAATGTTTAAGGATAAATTTACAACAATTTTTAAAAACTTGACTACTTTGTTGATCTTAAGTGCAGCACATTAGATGGCTCATCATCTCGTTCCCCGCGCACGATGTGCCAAAAAGTTTTATACACCACACGTGCGAGAGATTAGGTAATTAAGACGCGTGCGTCAATCGATTTTCTTGCACACTAGTATAGTTATGTACAATTTATACGTAGTGAATACAAGAATCCAACCATATTAAAATACTCCTGATGTTTGCTAATTACTTTAGACGTCGGTGAACTAAGAAGGCTCACCCTCGCAAATCACCTACTCTCTAATATTTTGTGAGTGTGATGGAGGTTAATAAGGCCCACTAACACATTTATATACCCCCTCTTTTATCTCAATATTTCTGAGTTAGACTGAAGTCAACTTAATGAAAAATTTTAGGGGTAAGGCCCAGTTACTTACACAATTATCTTGCACCTTCGCACTTATCCTGATATTTCCAAGGTTGGCCTAAGTCAACCGAATACTCTTTTCTGATTCTGGTCGTAAACGAAAGAGAGACTATCAGACGCCCCCAAACTAACTTGAATATTCCCAAGGTTGGTTAAAATTGGCCTACCTACACAATCCCCGTACGAGACGGGACATCCACTTTCCGCATGTATTTTTGTCTTCAAGTACGTTCAAAACGAAATGTGATTTTCCAACAATTAATTTTTTAAGATTATCTTAGTAAGCAAAAATAAATGGCATTTTAGGTACTTGTAGAGTAAATATAGATAAAGCGAAATACATTGAAAAAATGTGTTTATGTTGGCTAGCAACTTTTTTGTGGCCATTTTTTGAGAGGACATTTTTTCGGTGCTTGCTGCAGTGCACGAAAAATTTCGAACTGCTTAAGTTTAAAATTTTGTGCATATAATTAGGGCTACATTATTAGTCTTGTGTTAAAATTTCAGCTCTTAATAAGGTATATAATGCTAGTTATTAAGTTCCAAAAAATTGCTAAAAATAGCAGTTTTTTATGATTTTCGAAAAAACGGCTAAACTGATCAAAACCCAGCGTGGCTAACTTCTTACGTCTTTGAAGTGCACATAGTCTTTATAAGACTTTTTCTGTGTAATAATCTTTGGTTTCCTTCTAGAGACGAAAATCATTTTTCGGCCATTTTCGACATTTCATTGTGGCTTTTGCTGACATTTCCACTTGTTAAATTGTGTTTCAATTGGTTAAAATAAAAAGAAACTACTACACTATTTTTTTTGAGCTAGTCTTTTTCCAAATATCTTCGAATATCTTCTTCCAAAAGTGTTTTTTGCCTTTTATGACTTTTAATTTTTGTTTTTCCATATAATTACCTACAAAATAGTGGTAGTTTAAGATCAGTTAATATTTTTGTTTATTAATAAATTGCATTCAGATTTAAAAAAAAAATTGTTATTTACGTTAAATTTCTTGTATGAAAAAAAGTATCCATGCACTTAAAATTCTCAAAATATATAATGCTATTCCCGATATGAATGAGTATTTAAAAATTATAATACAATTAGTTTTGATCTTATTGATCAATTAACGATTGAAATTTTTGAAAGAGCTTAGTCGCATAAAGCGCCAAAGTTTTTGGTATTGTCTAATTTTAATAAAACTTGTCTTTAAAATTAAGTTAACTGGTTAAATTTTATATCCTTTTAAAATCCAAACAAGAAATTAATTTTTACAGATTCGATAACGACTTCTTTGACCATATTAGTTAACGCCAGACGTAAGAAGCCATATAACTTTTTTAATTATAATTATTAAGGATCTTCTTTTACACGGCATAAAAGATAATATTTTTTTTACAAATTAAAAAAAAAATACTCTAGGACTGTCTAAAGCAGAAAAGATTTTTTTTTCTCAAAAAGTTCGTAACAGCATATTATACGTTGTTGAGAGAAACTAGCGCTCGAGTTGGGCTCTGGAGCTGAACTGAACTTTCACACTTTAAATTGGACGTGCTTGTAATCTCTCACGTATCTTACCTTTTATACAACCTATAAAAAATCTTTTAGCACGGATTTGGAGCAGCTTGACAGGATATATCAGAATAAATAATTTATTTTCTTATAACAATTTAAGAATGTTTGTTTTTGAGCCTTCGATCTTAAGACAGTATGGAGGATGATAATATAGGGACCGTATAGCAAGGGCAAGTAGGAGAATGAAACTTGATTCACCTTTCACAATTCACTGAAATTAATTCATTTAATTAACACACAAAAAAAAATATAAAGTTTTTCCGACCACTTGTATACAAAAAAATAGTCCTTTTAAATTTACACGCAATTAATAGTTCTTTGTTAGTCTCTTCGCAGTGAAAACTGGGCTCCACTGCTCCATAATTATCGAGTCACTTCTTAATACTAACGAAATTACAGTGGTATTCATGCCTTTCTTGCAGACTATCCTGATTAGTAAATCCGTTCGATAGCTGCAAGGTACACTTGGCGTTTTTCTTACGATTATATAATAACCTATGAACTTAGTTCAACGAGAACTGAGTAGTTGGTTTTTGACGTGATGAGGTCGCAACAATGGCAGACTTTTCGCCGCGTATAGCACGATATTTAATTAGAGAACGAACAAAGTCTCGCCTTTTGCTTTGTCGAACTAAACACAAACAAACTAATTGTTAAAAGCTCCAAGTCTTTAGCAGTAGCGTTGATTAACGAACGCGCGGAAAACCAAAGTGAGAAAAGAGCTTGAGCTCTCGCGACAAACGTGGTTTTTCAGCAATGGCGCACTGGCCTCGTTCGAACAGAGCTGCACTAGCGCCTGACTAGCTAGATAAACGACCACTTGCTGACTCTGGTAGCCATCGTCTCTCTCCTTGCTCGTTTATGCGACGTGGTGGCGATATTGGCTACCTATACCACGTGGGTCTCTCGCTATCTCTTTCTTTCTTTCCTCACTAGATTCTTTTTTGAAAAAATTCTCCCCTTGGCTTGCTCGACTTAAATACGAGTGCAAGGCACCTCAATTTATTCGTTTTCTACCAAGAGAATCAACCGATGGATGGGCCTGGTGAGGGTGGAGGAACACGTCCTAATGGAAGCTACTTGAACTAGGTTGTCTTTTCCGGGGTGAACTCGAAGAACTCTCCCAAGAGGCCAACTGCCCGGAGGGCTATTTTCGGATTTGATTAGTACCATATCACCAGGAACGAATGATCGAGAGGGCAACGTCCATTTTTCTCAGGATTGAAGAGAGGTGAGATATTTGGTGTCCCATTTTTTTCAAAACTGTTGAGCTAATTGTGCGATAAAACGCCAACGTCGGAATAAGGGCACCTTCACATTATACAATTGAGCTTCTGGGGTGATATAAGGTTCCTTTAAGTTCCGCAAATAAGCAGGAGTAATTACAGCGAGACTTTCCATATTGTTGTTCAACGGGACAAGAGGGCGAGAGTTTAGCAAAGCCTCAATTCGACATAGTAAAGAGGAGTATTCAACGAAAGTGAGAGCTTGATCGCCTATCACTTGATTAAGACGAAATTTTGCAGACTTCACAGTGGCTTCCTAAATTCCACCAAAGTGAGGGGTAGCTGGAGGGTTGTAATGCCAAGTTGTGCTGATTTCAGCTAGTTTAGACTTAGGATAGGATTGGCTCAATTCATTCAACATTTGAGCTAGCTCTTTCTCAGCTCCGATAAAGTAAGTGCCTTGGTCACTGTAAAGTTCCGAACAAGCACCACAGCGAGACGTAAATCGAATAAAAGCGTCGATAAACGCTTCTGCGGAATAATCCTTAACTATTTCAAAATGAACAGCATGGGTGCACAAACAAATGATCACAGTAACCCAACCTTTAGTAGTTATTTTACCTCGGGTCTTGGTAAGACGAACCTTAACGAGTCCAGCGTAGTCGATACCTGTTTTGAAAAAAGTTTGAAAAAAGTAGGAGCTGGCAAAATACGAGGAGTAGGAAGCGAACTCATCATTTGCGATCGGCTGCGACCCGCATATCGCTTACAAGTTACGCAACGAGATGTCACTGAGTTGACTGTTTGAAGACCTCCTACGATTTAAAACTCCTGACAAGTACTCACCAATGTGATTCTGGGACCGCCATGAAGACATCTAAGATGGGTAGCGCGTACGATAAGAGTGGTTAGAAGTTCGTCTGGAAACAATACCAAAGGGTGTTTTGTACTAAATTTAAAATCAGAATCTTGCAATCTTCCGCCAACTCTTATCAGCCCTTCCTCTAAAAAGGGAGACAGCTTTACGAGTTTACTTTACTGTGGTAACGGTTTTTGTTGCTCCAAAGGTAACGTCATATTAGCCAACAAAATGTCAATTTACGTAACAAAGTAATTATGCTGATGAGCAGCAACCCAATACAATTTTGCTTGTTCAATTTCTTTTACACAGAGAATGGGACTCTTAACCTGGTCAAAGATCTCAGTTTGCAGAAATGAAAGCTCGTTAAACCGTGTATCTTTGTTCTGGCGATCTTTCTGTTTCCAGCGCAAATACAATCGAATTAGAAATCTAAAACAATAAGCCATGATTCTTAACAGTTTCGAATCATCGGAATACTGACTCAAAAGATCCCAAACTAGGTAACTAGAAGAAGAGACGTGATCAGTGGCAAGTTCTTTAGTTGACTTAACGAACTTAGGAAATTCTGGGTTAGGCAAATGCAACAGTTCGGGTCCTTTGTACCAACTGTTAAGTAAGAACATCTGATCAGGAAAAATTCCTCGAGAAGTAATATCAGCTGGGTTGAGTTTACCAGAAATGTAATGCCAGTTTACTTTCGTAACGAGGTTATGAATATCCGCACAACGATTTGTAACGAAGACTGGCCTCTTAGAGGGAAAATCATTTAACCAGTGATGCACGTCCTTGGAGTCAGTCCAGAGGTGAAGCGAATCGACTGGAAGTTTGATTTCTTCTATATAATGATGGACTGACTGCCTTTGTAAGAAGATGAGCAGCACACAATTCAAGACGTGGGATACTATTAGTTTTTATCGGGGCAACCTTAGTTTTGGCTAGCTGCAGCGACACTTGGACTTCATCTTCTTGAACAACTCGCAGATATAGGACAGCAGCGTAGGTGGATTTTAAAGCATTAGAGTACCCGTGAATCTCTACGACTTTGGATCGGGGACAATAAAAATTCCAACGGGGAATCTCAATTTGATTAACTTGAGGGAGTCCACGCAACCAACGTAACCACGATTACGTGTGCGAATTTGGTAGAGGATCGTCCCAATCTAATTTAAGAATCCATAGCGACTGCATAAAGATCTTGACAGTGATGACTAAAGGAGACAACCACCCGAGGAGATCGAACAGTTCCGCTATTCGAGATATAAGCAATCGCTTTGTCCAGACAGTAGGGAACTCGTCAAGTCTCACTTGGTAATGAAAAGTATCTGATTCCGGTTTCCAGACAAGTCCCAGAACAGTAACAGAAGTTTCGCTCCCAGCCAACGTTATGTCCTAAGATAGTACTAACGCTAGACTTAAGTTCTAAATGAGCTTTAAATCGTTAGAAGCCCACTTCCTCAGAGTAAGCCCACCTAATTGCGTGAGGGACTGTAGTTCGGTTGTCTTAAGCTTTGCTTCCATTTGAGAATGGGCACCGGAAAGAACGTCGTCCATATAAACATCCTGACTTAAAGCTTCAGCTCCCGCTGGGAAACTTTCCTTTCCATCTAAAGCTAGCTAGTTTAACACATGAATGGCTCACAAGGGAGAACAAGCCCAACCATAGGTGACAGTTGAAAGTCTATAAATCTTAATGGGCTCGTTTGAGTCGAATCGCCAATATATTGTCTGATAAACTTGATCAGAGTCTTGGACTAAAATCTGAAGAAACATTTTTTCAACGTCGGCCGTGGAGGCGATAAGATATTTTCTCTATCTCATAAGTAAATCGAAAAGACAGGGCAATAGGTTCGGTCCAGAGTGGAGTACATCGTTAAGTGAAACGCCTCCCTTGACTTTGGAAGAACCATTGAAAACGACTCGCAATTTCGTGGTCGAACTGGATTTTCTTACGACTCCGTGATGGGGAAGCAACCAGTTAGAATCCTTTTCAGTAGGAGTGAGCTTGACCATCTGATTTAAATCAAGGTACTCTTGAATAAGCGCCATATAAGATTTCTTAAATTCCAGGTTCTGCTTGAATTTCTTTTCCATACTGAGCAGCATAGCTTTAGAAGCATTATGATTCTGAAGAAAATGCGCGTTAAACACGGAAGGATGAACCTTGAACAGCAAACTAACTATGGATGTGCCCGTTTTTGTTCTAGCAAAACCATTTTCGAATTGTTCTTCGCAATCAAGCTTTTCGGAAGAGAACTCTCGCGATCGATCAGGCAGTTCTTCTTATTGCCAGAATCTTTAAAGAGTATTGGACAAGTCAATTAAAGAGACACAATTAATGGATACTGCTTAAGAATTTACTGCGCAATCATAAGTATCGAGGGATCCTGACAATAACCATCCTAATTTCGAACTAGTATCTATAGCTCCGTTTGATTAACTCTTCTTTACAGTACCGTCGATCAATTCAGCGTGAATAGTGGCTCCCAATATAATGTCTATACGATCGTTGGACATGAACTGTAGATCAGCTAAACGAAGACCTTGGAATTCAAGGGGCAAAGAAATAGAAAGCTTGGTCGGATGACAATAAGATGACATGCGAGGAAGTACGAAGGCTTCAACTTTGAACGATGTTTTTGTCGAAAAGTGAGGTTTAACTTTCAAAATTACCGAGGCTTTGGGTCTTCTGATTACAACTTCTCCTGGCCCAATGAGTCGAGTGTTAGTTTTATGTTGCTTTAATTTTAGTAAGTCGCAGAGAGATTGAGAAATCATAGAACAGTGTGAACCTTGATTAATGAGGGCCCTGACTAAGAATTCTTCACCGTTCAAACACTTGACGCATACGCGAGCAGAGAGAAACGTGCTGGAAGCTTTACCGATCTCATTTTTGTTAATTTGATTTGCAAATGAGAAATCTTCCTCTTCCTCCTCCGTTTCCGAATTACTACGCTCTGCATTTGCTTGGTGAGCGGTGGATGATTTGTTAGCCTTTGCTAGGTGAAGTAAGGAGTGATGTTTGGACTTACACTTACTGCAACGCTTTCTGAAGGAGTATTCCTTGACATAGTAAGATCCTAGACAATTCAGACAACGTTGCGACTTGAAAATTATTTCCTTTCGTTCAGCAACGGTTTTTCCTTTGAACATTGGACACGACTTTATCGGGTGTGTCTCTTCACACAAAATACATCTCGGCTTGTCCTCACTGGACGCGTGAACAGTAGTTGTTCTATTTGTCTGTCAACTAGCAGTACCACAATCATTCATACCTTCAAGAAGCAAAGCTTGATTGAAAAGAAAATCACGCAACTGTTCCAAAGCAGGTGGATTATAATCAAAACCGAGAAAACGCTGCCAGTCACACTTCGTACGAACATCAAATCTGCTTCACCGACATTGCGCTCAATAGCAATGAGAGAATCAAGTGGCGCTATCATTTCAGCTTGAATTTGCTTAATTTCATGGAGGAAATCTGACTTCATGGGTTTGCAAGACAAAATCATTCTCGCGTAATTAGAAACTAAACGTCTTTTACTGCCGTAATTCTTAGATAATTTATCCCAAGCTATCTGGTAATTTTCTGCAATGATCGGCACACTTTTTATTAAATCAGCAGCTTCGCCTAAAAAATGAGTTCGCAAATAATGAAATTTGACTGTAGGGGTTATATCTTTTCAACGATGTATTATTGATCAAAATAGATCCTTGAAAGGTTCCCAATCCTGTATTTCGCCTGAAAAGTGTGTAAGCTCTACTCGTGGTAGTTGAGCGGGAGGGCTAAACACAATACCTTGCTGTCCGGATCTATTAAGCATGGATTCATCTAAAGCAGCGGAGGTTCCTAGCTGGTGAAGGAAATCATTGAACGCACCCTTAGAAGCAAAATAATCGTCGCTTATAGACTCAAATAAATCCTTTGTAATATATTCATTTTTTGGATCATAATCTTCTGCACTAAGGATCTTTTTATGAGTTTGCCTAAGTCTATCATAACGCTCATTCGATCGATCTACATGAGCGAGAGCCAGTCCCTTGGTCATTTTTTGTTTTCCGACTTTTTTAAAATTAGCAAAAGCGTTGGCAATGGGACCTTAAAGGGCCATTTGTGCTTTAATAAAATTCTCCATGGCAAAAATAGATTTGTGATTGTAAAGTTACTATAGAAAACAAGAGGACGGGAATGCAAGAGTTCTTGATAGAAAAGCAACTATCAAAATTAACTCATGAACTAATTATAATAATCAAATTACTTCCTTGTTTTAGTGAGGTGAGACCATTGAGTTACCGCGTGAGAACCAGAGAGACCGTAAGATTTGATAGCAAAAATTACTATGTTAAATCGTAAACTTACAAAACATTTACCATTTAATTATTCAATCATAATGAAATTCGTAAGTTCAAAGTGCGTTTTATCCCCAATTTTAATTTAAACAATATAAATTATTTATTTTTTTGTTTTTTTTTTTAACTTAACTTTATCCTAACAGCTTAACAAATTCAATAAAGCATCAAAGCGTTCAACAACGGTGTAATAAGATTCCATGACCTTGTAAACTCGAGAATTGACTTGGCATCGACATTCTTCAGTTAATCGAGTTGAAATTAAAGTATATTAATAACACTCATTTTGCAACTTAGCCATTTTGTATTGAACAAAATCAATCGTTGTGATTGGTAAATTCATGGGTAAATAAACAATTGTACACTGAGTTAAACGCGTTGATTACTTTGGTCGCGTTAACAATTTCTAACTTTTGAATTTTTGTCCTGTCGGTACTCTACAATAATGCATATCAATTTTCTAAACAATTGAATTTGTTGACGGTAAATTTTAGATGTGGCGCGTCTTTCATATTCTCTTTCATTGACAGTTGCATTTTCAATTTTTCACATACTCCCTACAATAAAGGCGACAACTCCTTATTACGCAATATAATTATGAGACGATCTCATCGATAAAAAATGCTTAAACGGATTGTCCGACAATATAAAGGTAAACTGTAATGTAGTATAACGTGAACAGATCTCTGGAATTAATTTTATTTTTATTATACTATCAGTCATAATAAAGATATTTATACTTGCTATCAAAAAGAGAATGATTTTTGAACGATCCAAAATTTTTAATTTTTATCGATGCAAAAATAAAAAATTTGAAAATAACAACTTAAAGTCTTTTACTCTTTTCCGGGATACTCACAAACAACGCTGTTCCTCGAAAACCAGCTTTTTGTTTATGTTTTTGTTTTTTTTTTTTTTTTGGCAAACAGTTTTTAACAGCACAATTGCAGTGCTCGACAAAAGATGCAGCTATAGCGCAGCAGCAAGGTAGCAAAACGATAGTGACGTTCACAAGTCAATTTAGTTGTAGCTCAGTGGCAACGAGCAAGTAGAAGCTCAACAGCCATGCAGCAGCAATCGAGTAGCGACAACTTGAACAGCGCACTAATAGCGCACGACGAAAGGCACAGCAACAGTGCTCAAAACGATGACACTGGAGCGATGGAGCACTCTCCCCTTACCGCACTAGCACTCAGCGTTGGTTTATATATAATTCCACTAGGGCGCTACTGGAGCAAAAATGGCTGCAAATACATTGTCACCATAAAAACTATATCTATATAGTACCTATGGTATCTACGAGCTTTGTTAGTTTATTATTATTATATTATTTATAACCAAAATACTAAAACCACACCACAAATTGTGCTTGATAGCTTGGTTAATTTAAGCAAAAATTATTGTCATTATTATATAAATTTTATGTACACAACTTAGAGTACTTGGTAGCTTAGTTTATTTATCAACAATTTACTATCTATAATCTTAAATCTTATCTAGAGTGCTTATTGCTTTTTTTACTGAAAGTAAACCTTTTAATTAACATACAAACTTAAACTATAGCATATATAAAGTTAATACTTGCTGAAATAATTTATGTACAGTTTATCATACATAACCTAAAAACTCAAACCGTACGACCCAGAAGTCTCGCTTGACTATGTAATTGTGATTAAAATTATCATAGACATTATAACTAAAACTACAAAGCAAAGATCACTTAACGGCTTAGTTTATCTATTGACTGTATATTATTTATAATTTAATATCTTTTTAATAATTAAAAATTATTCTTAAGCTTATTTTTTTATTAATTATTTGTTATTTTTAACGTAGAATCGTAATGTAAATGACCCAGAGCTGTTACTGGACTAGTTAGTTGTGATTGAAATTATTATTCATATAAAAACTATATTCACAAGCACCAGATAACTTCGAAGCTTTGTTTATTTATTAACCGTTAACTTATTATAACCTGAGAACTGGTACCCAACGATTTAGCCCTATTATCAGCCTAGATAAGAAATTATGATTAACTTAAGGACTATAACTACATGCTCCTAAGTGCCGACTTGCTTTGTTTATTTATTAACGATTTTTTATCCACAACGTGAAAACCTGCATTAATTGGCCCAGGCTGCTTACAGGATTAGTTAATTAACATAAGAATTATGATTACATCAGAACTTTATCTATGTAGTATTTATAAGCTTACTTTTTTTTAATTGCTTAGTTTATCATTTATATAACCTAGAATTGTAAACGAAAACGCCCAGAGCTCTTACTACAGTACATAATTATGATTGAAATTATTATTGACTTTATAACGAAAACTGCAGGACCCAGATCACTCCATGGCCTATTTCATTCATTAACAGTATATGATTAATAATCTCTAAACTTAAGGTACACGACCAACAGCATTTGCTGGCCAAGATAAAAATTATGATTTATACAAAAACTACAATCACAGAATCTGAAATACTCACAAGACAGAATATTTATATGCAATTTCATATGTATAAGCTTAAAACTTACATGTATATTCAGACCAACAACTTTCTTAATTAATTAAAGTAGAAGTGAATATTACTTAGAAACTTTATCTACAAACTATTTTAAAGCTTAGACTTATTCATTCACAATTTATTATTGATAAACAAAAATTTTATAAGTCTCAAACCAAATGATTGAGGGCTTGAACTGCACTAGGAAACTGTAATTGAAATTATTAATAATATGAATACTATGATGGCAGAAACTAGGTAAATTATTAGCTTACTTTATTTGATAACGATTTATTAACCAGAACCTAAAAACTTAAGCCAAGTGATTCAGTGCTCTTACTGACCTAGATACAAATTTTTATTACTCAAAAACTATAAGAACAGGATCTAAACTTCTTACTTACTTATTTTATTATTTAAATTTCATTATCCATAACTTGAACATATAAACTAATCAATCCAGACTACTGACAAGATTTGTTAATTCATATAAAAATTATAATTTCGTAAGAACTATATCTACAAAGTGTTCAATAGCTTCGTTTTTTTATTAGCAATTCATCATTTATAACATTAAATCGTATACTAAACAAGCAGCAGCTCTTATAAAAGTATAGTTATTTTGAATATAAGAAATGTATTTACAGCACACAGAGCACCTAACTGCTTAATTTATTTACTGACAATACGTTAAATTTAACCTCAAAATGCAACGTAGGCTAACAATAGCTATTATTAGCCCAGCTGCTTGCAATAAAAGATATTATTTAAGTATAAACAATAACTACAGAAGCCACAGTACTTACAAACTTAATTTTGTTTATTAAAAATTCATTGCTTATAACAAATCAAACGATGCACTTTTCGCTGGCTAAGTGTATAACACAATACAAATTATGATGAACATAAGATGTACAAATACAGGATTCAGAATACTGACAAGCTATTTGTCCATAAAAAATTTAATATTCAAACTGAAAATATTAACTACATGACCCAAAGTTTTTACTAGCCTTGTTAATTGTAACAGTCAATATTGGCATGACTCATAATTTTGTAATTACCATAACCAGTGCCCATACTAGTTATTTTCCTTATTATTCATAACCTCAAAACTCAATCTTTTTCCATAGCTCTTGTCGCCTGCTTTATTGTAATAAAAATTTTTTTTCACTTAATAACCATGACTATAGGAGACAGAGCACTTACTAGCTTACACTTTTTATTAACAAATTATGAATATCAAGATAAAAACCAAGCTAACGATCATAAGCACTTGCGATTCTATAGAGCCTTAAACAAGAGCCATAACTGATATAAAAATTAAAATCACACAATCACGAGCTTTTACATATCGTTTGTATTTTTGTAAGAAATCGTAAATAATATTGTAAAAACTATAACCTTACGGTCCAAAGCCCTTACTACTAAACTTTTACATTTGTGTCTTTGTTTTTATAGTTTTAACTTATTATTGTTATTTTGCAAGCTTCTATTTACTGAAAAACAAACTTTTAAAGACTATCGAACTAAGCTTCCTCAACATATTAAGACAGTGTGAGACTTAAATCAATTACTAATAAATTTTGTAATCACATATTCAATACGTTGACTGTATGATACAGAGATCCAGGACATGATCAGTAATTACAAGTCTCTATTTGGAAATTAAGTGTTTAATTTAAGCTTCGCCATTATAATGAAGATCTCAGAGATACATTTTTCAATAGATTCATACACTTTTTTTTCGTTCACTTATTTTTTCCCCAAGTTTTTAGATTTTGTTACATATATTCTAAGAGTAAATATACACCAATTGGCTTAGATTTTCTTATCAACGCTTTTACCATTAGTAAAAATCAAGAATTTTCAATATTCTCTTGCACCAATAAGTATTATCGAACTTAGAGTTCAGCTTTTAGCCTTGTTTTTTATTTAAAATCAAAAGAAGCATGTCCATTTTTTTGTTGCAATATATGTTCAGAAATACAATTTTTCTGATAATTCTTCAGAAAAAGTAATAATTTAATAATCAGACAACCCAATTGAAATTTTATGGTCCAAAAATAAATTTAAAGACTGTGTCTATAACTAATGGCAAGAGCGTTAGCTAACCAAACATTTTTGTCTTCATTCGTGGAGTATTTAAACATCACAAACTTTCGAGAAAAAATTTGTACTTCCCCCTTCTTTATTCATATATATATATATTACTATATTATGACTAATCGTCCTGACTAAATCTGTACTTTTTCTTACTCACGCTTCAATTTTCGTCATTACACAACTGCAAACATTTTTTTCTGATAATTTATAATACTTAAATAAGACTCATAACATGCCCTTACGCACTATCGTGTACAGATTAAACATCTTGTTTCTTAGATTTCAACTTTAAATATTTATAATATAAAAAATCGTTATAAAATTTTTTTATTACAAAAAAATATCTCACTTTAATTTTCTCAACTTTATTGGTCATACCGTACCTCCTTCCTCTATTTCATTTTCAACGTAGCACATTTCATGAAGTGGAACTATGCCTTTACAAAATTTTTTATTAACTTAGTGAATTTACGTGTTATCAAAGCTGTTAATAGGACTTTCAAAAAATATATAAAAAAGTATACCTGCGTCTGCAGAACTGACTTCATTGCTATTTGGTACGCTTTCTTCTGCAACCATTGATGAGTCACTGTCACAGTCATTTCCATCAGAATTTATTATAGCTGTAAAATAGTGTGTTAGAAAACATTGGGAAAAGTCATAATAGTGGATTTGTTTATTGAAAAATTGCATTTGTCCCAGACCTTAGACCGCTGTAAGAGCTCTGACCAGGTGCGTACTGCAGGCGTGTGTTTTTTTCTACGGAGAGCCTGGTAAGCGCTACAAAATGCCTGAACGATACAATGTGTGCATGTGAGTATGCGCGCGCACGCGCGCGTGTCTGTGTATGTGTGTTGAAGACAGTTTAAAAAATATCGGCTTTTTTCGAATTACCTACACAAAATCTCCAGAAGCTTAAGAAATACATCTTTGAAAAACAGACCTCTTAATAATATTTATTAGAGGTTGCTTATCGCAAATTCTATTTTCCATTCAGATAACGTGCAGAAAAATTTTTCTCTCAATTTTGAGTTTCATAGCTCTTAAACGGCTTATTTTTTCTGCTATTACAAAAGGTAATCTTACAGGGAATATGATGCTCAACAGAAAGAGCAGAAACTTTTTTCGATGATCCTATTCCTTGCAAAGTTATTGAAGGTCACCATTAATTAAACAAAACAACGAAATCTTTTCTTTATGACGTTAACATTTAAACTTTTTTTTGTTAATTTTACTGTTAATAATACTTTTTGACAATATTGTATCATTCCTAACATCATTGACAGTCTACTTTTTAGGCAGTTTTCTCGCAAAGACTACATTGAAGATGGTTTTAATTTACATAACAATTTTTGGTTTAAACATGCAAGGTACAAAAACTTTGTTTTTTCTGGTAGATTCAACTTTGATCTTGAATAACGTTTAATTGAGTAGGATAACCATAAATGTAATAAGTTTTTTCTGGAGAGCGTGAAACTTTGTACAATACAATCTTTGGTTGTAAGAATTTAATTTAATCTAATTTAAGAGTGACAAAAATCAAAATTAAATTTTTTTCGTATGTCATTTTAAAATTAAATATAATCAATGAGTGATTTTTAAAAATACAAATATTAAGAGCACTGCATTTTACAGGAGTCCGGTTAGAATTCCGGGAAAGTTCTCATGTACGTGGTTATAAGAAAAAATGAGTCAATATTTTTTAATCAGTCTAATATACACGTACGTGTATATCTATATGGATCATTCTACACAAAATGGCAAATTGTAAGGACCAAAATAGTCAAAAGTTTTAAATAGATTACAAATTGTAAAATTAACTTTTTCGTATTGTTCGTGACAATTATAAGCAAAAATCTGACATTAAACATGGATACATATTAATACGGGATAGCGTTGCGGGCTCTTAGCAAAATCAGAAGCAATACAGCTATCTCATGAGCTCGTCGAAAAAATTAAGGTTGTTGTACACTTAATGTAAAATAAACTTTGTCACTGCATCTATATCATATAACAAACAGCTTTTTTTTTACCCGAATCTATCACCAAACGCTTCAAAAAGTACGTGATATTTCTAAGCATTGCAGGCTCTTTGTTTTTATTTTGGGAGAATCGTATTAAGAAATTCATGCGCCTGTAGTATTGGCTTATCGGGATGTCAAAGTCAGTAGAAATTTCTAAAACATCCTTGACATCCAAAAATTACAAAACATGTGAGTAGAACAATCAAATCCAATTTCATGCATTTGAGAGAGCAGTTTCCGTTGAAATGTGTGTAAGATTTCTATCTCGCAATTTCAACACCATCCAAGTGTTAAATACATTTTTTTTTGTACCTACAAAATCTTTGGAAATAATGTTTATGTTTTTAATTACAAGATATTATGCCGGAAAAAAAGTTAGAAATTTTATTTTTTGCTTCTAGGTGTCGTCAAAACTGCATGTGTACGAGGGAAACACGAGCCCGTAACGCTTATTTAAGCCTTTTTGAGAATCTGAAACTAAAAAAGATTTTTTGATAACTAAAATGCTGTCATACATTCAGCAGCAATTATCTCTTGATTATGTAAAAACGTTTACAGACCAGTATCTCCTTACACGACTGTTACGTACGATAGCACATAGCTATGCGTGCGTGCGCCTCCGCTGGCTTGGGCCCAAAAAGTAGGGGTATAGAGAGGAGAAATAATAGGAAAAAGAGAGTAAAAAGACAAATTAAAAAAGAGATCAGCTAGAGACACGAGATCGAAAAAACTGGGCCAACAAAATTATATTTAAGTAACTAGGGGCCCCCGTCTCGGCTTCGCGCGAGACTTACTAAGTGGAGCACCACAGTGTGTAGACATATAATGTGAAACGTTTTCAGTTATAAATTTTACATTTATTCCTGACACTTCTCAGAACAAAAATCTTCTAACTGAAAGCGTATTTGTTCGCAATCCATACAGTTTATTTGGTCAAATAATAAGCTGTAAAAATTAAAAAAAAAAAAATTATTCTGAAGAGTACCGTGCGTTTCTTATACCATAAAATAATCGTTGGCCATAAGGAGTGGTTGATTTGCAGTTTCTCCCGTGTAATTTACGAAAAGGAGTATTTTTTAAAGATGTTATAATTTTAAACTCCCAAAAATATATATTAAAGAAGAAATTTTTTCTTTTATCTCACAAATTTATTACCAGAGTAACAAGGTCCTGAAACATAATCTCTACATTATTTATTGCCACAAAAATACAAACATACCTTCTTCTTATTCAAAAACCTAAATTTAGATCTTTAAAGGTTTAAGAGATTACCGTGAAAGTACTATAAAAAGCTGATCTCTCACGTAATGGACTTTTTATTTGTCGATTTAAAAGCAGTTGTTCTAATCTCAATAAATTTTCTGCGTTTGTTTCTTGACGCCTAAAATTGTATTCAGTAGATACATATCAAGTTTTTTTTCCAATTCACCCTCTCGTGACTTTTGGTACTCCTAGAGGCTATTTTCTGTCAACTTTGTTAAATTCAAATATATTTGTTGGCAAGGTAGATTGACGTCAGATTGCCCTAAAAAAGACCGGTCAGCTTCTTAAGTGAACTCTTTCTTGACTAAAGTTTACAGCAATTGTGACTGCCTGGATACCTCAGAGTGATCTTCTCTGGCTTGCTATTAAAGACCCAGACTGATCGGGAGAAAAATTATATAGTCCAAAGCTTTGGGGCTAAATGTAGTGCTTTTTTCCAACGTCGCTCGGTATATCGTTAAAGACCTTGGTGTCTAAAGCACCTTTTTTTGCAGACTCAGTTGTTTTGATGATCTAAAGTGGAGAGATTAGTAGAGATTGGTTCGTGGTGCTTGCCCGTTGGAGACTCCCATTGGCTTAAGTTTTTTTTCCACTATAGCTGTTAGCTTCGCCCAGTGCAGACTTTGGAGAGGATTGGTGATTCCTGGTTGAATGCTTAGGGTCAAGAGGGTACTTAATATAGGGTCATTGGTCGCCGAGATGCCTAGCTTTGCGACGAACAACTTTGCTTGTAACGTTAGCCAGTGAATTACTGACTTGGTTTAATAGTGGCCAGCTTTACGTAGTCTTTTAGTCAACATATAATGTTTCTAGAAATTGTACTTAAAATGTATTTGTTGGCAAAGTAGTTTAAACTTAGGTGGCCCTTAAAAGAACTAATGAGATTAAAGGTTAAGTAATAAACATAAATACTATATTGGCCCTGAAAAAGGCCAGTGGTAAAATTTCTAGTTATTCCTTATTATTGTTTTTGATGATGGAGAGCCAGCTGTGTGTAGTTTGACTCTTACCCTCGAAGTCTGTGTATGGAGACCGTACATGAGGGAGATGTGCTGCTGACCGAAATATATCCCGTCTTCAGGTCGTTCCCCGGTTAACCAACCTTTTATCGTTAGTCAAGAAAGTGGGCTTGGAGAACACCTTCTTTGTGGGTGTGCCATTGGAACGACCACTAAGAAGTTGCCCGTTGCGGCTGACCATACTCTTCAGGAATGTCTTCCCCACCTTTTATTTGTAGTAAAAAAATTATCTGACGGCACCAGGCAAGATTGTGGTACGGCCACGTAACTCTGAAGTGTTGAAGCAGGATGAGCTCGGGGTAGACACGTCTCCTGGTATTTTGTTGGAGACGTTATCGGTTAAAATAATTTTTTTGGTGGCACTTGTCAATCCTGGAGGTTCAGGGTGAAAGTAGACCTAAATCACTTGCCCATTGGAGAAGAGTGACATCGGTAACCAGGATACCCAGCTACACATTTACCATCTACATTCTTGATGCAGCTCGAGGAACTGCCAGTGGGCGATTGCAGAAATTTCCGCAACGCTCTGGCCTATTATAAACATACTTATTTAATTCAGTAGCAGGTAGCCTCAATTTTATGTCAACGTCACCTAGCAGATCCTACTGAGCGAAAATGTAAAGCTGGCGTATTTTTAAAAAACTTTGAGTTTATTTATTGCTATTGTTATTGAATTTTTTAAGATAAAAACCATACTAAAACCATCTAGGAAGTGTCAAGAATCGGTCTGCAAAATTTCAGCAAAATCGGCTCAGTAGTTTTCGCGGTCAGCGATTACAACGGCTTTAGCGACTTTGCTTTATATATTAGTAAGATTACAATAAAACACAAGTTAACCACGAATCAGCCTATTATTTATTACCGCACCGTAAACCCCACATAACAGCTGGTGTCACAAGTGAGATATAGACAAATTTCTTACAGTCTGAAGTGTGCGCAAAAATCACTTAGTTTCGTGAAACAGACAAAAATTTTTTAAATTATCTTTTTTGATACATCAGCATAATTAAAGAAAGAGAAGAAAAAAAATATATTGCTCATCATACAGTGTAAAAATAAAGTGTTAAGAGTGCCAGACGTTAAATTTGGTGGCCCAACCATCATAATAAATGGAATCTAGAGAAATTGTGGAATGAAAAGAAAAAATAATCGAAAAATTTATCACCACTGCTATCAGACCAGTACAGCGATAAGAAAAGGAACTGTATAACAAGCCAGTGGATCAACATACCAAAATACTCAGACAACTACCAATTACCTAAGCCAGAAAAAAACGGACAAAAGGAGAACACGGTACGCCGAGCTCAGACAGCAGCCCCAGACGGGATACGGCATACATCACTCAAAAGTAGGAAACAACGGGGGTAAGTGAAGGCTGGTCAACTTACAGAAGGATCAAAGGGCAACTTATGGGGATACACAGGATCACCACTATACTAACCATTGTGATAGGAATCTGGTAAGTAAAATCTCACTCTTCCTATATACCATACTCATAACCCTCAAGGGAAAACGCACTTAAAGAAAATTTTTTTCATATCAATATTATTACTTAATCACAAAATCTAAGGACCTTGGTTATAACGCATAATTGCATGCACAATCATATACCTGATATACAGGCCACAAGCACTTTAAACAAAATTTCCTAAGCTAATAAATAAATACAAGATATAATTAACTGAAAGCAAGGAAAAAAAAGCTATTGACGAACACTAATTAGAGCGCGCATATCTATCGGGTTAACATAAAATACACAACAACGACAGTGCATTACAATAAAACGAAATACATATATAAATACAAGCACACAAGACAAACAACAGATAAAACTGGAGATCAAAGTTATGAGTGACGTAGAAAAAAAAGATACACTAGGAGAAAGAGTCCAGGAAGTCGAGAGATGCACAGACGCACACACAGGGGGACCGATTAACACAGACAACAAGGTAATAGAGGTTCACTTAGAAAACGATCCAGAATCATGGGCAGAGGAGCAAAAAGCCAGGAAAAAACAGAAGCTTCTTATGATAAAAATGATAAGAAAAGTAGTGTCAAACATAAGACGTGGGTGGCTATCTCATAGGCAGGACATAAGTGATACCGAAGCCGATGCGTCATCCCATACCGGAACACATAAACTCCACTTATTAGAAGAATTAACTCCCCATGCCGAGCGTGAAAATGTGAAAACTAACAGGAGCCAACCCTTCACTAATCAACCTAGCGATGAAGTGCAAACCGGACACAACACAAATATTTACGATAGAATAAGAGAAGCAGCTGCCCAGGCAGTGCAACAATATACAAACTCTATATCTACACAATCAAAACATCCATTATTACAACAAACCCATGAAAGAACCACATAGCGTCAAACACAAATACGAATCCCAGTAGTTCAAGAGGAGCAAGTCATTGGGAGCGAGGGGGTTACTCACGATACGATCTACAACAATCATAACTACAGACAGAATACAACGATACAACCCCAACCTGCAGAGGGATTCGAATCAAATTACGCGAATAGAAATAACTTCAATGCCCAGAACCTATTGACGGTACCTCCACATTATACAGAAAATTTCAATTACAAACGCCAAATTTAGAACACGGTGTCGTCATTAAGTCACTTAGCAACCAACGTGCCAATATTTGACGGCGATCCCGTTAAGTTACCTCTATTTAAGCAAATAGTAAAAATAGTATCATGGACAGTAGGCCCTGTATATGAAAAGTTCTCTATTGGCTCACTAGCAAATAAATTTGAGGACAAAGCAGTCAAACTTACACCACGGCTAGCACAGTTCTCTCCTGTAGACCAATTTTAATGGAACTGAAAAACAGATACAGCAGCATTGGGAGCGTCGATACGTTATTGGTGAAATTGAAAGTCATAAAGCAATATAAAGGCAAACTCGTAGAAGAATACAGCAGCGGTGTACAGAAAACATACGATAAAATAATAGTACTTTACAACTTGGACACGACTTTACTACCTAGTCAACGACAGGCATTAAAAGAGAGCTCTAAAAAAGAAGCCATAAAACAACACACGTTTGGGATACAATCACCTCATAACTACAGGGTAACATGCCTTAGTCCGAAAACATTAGACGAAGCTATAGTAGCCGCGCCATAAATAAAAAGCGACCTTAGCTTACAAGAGATAATGCCAGCACAAATCAAGGCTCAACCATGCCTAGTGAGAATAGAAACAAGAGATGCGGACGATCGTGCGCGTGACCAAGAGCAAGCAGAAGCATGTGAAACGACAAAAAAAAGTAAAACAACCGGGGATCATTAATATTGCTCGTATTGCAATGAATACGGGCTGCATACTACAAAATTATGTATAAAATTGGTAGCAGACGCGACGAATAAGAAAATTCAAAACCCAGGCATAAAAGCAAATGACCCACCAGCGCAGGCAGCGCAAAATGAACAAATTATAAGAGTTGAAAATTGCGCTTACTGCAAATGCAGGGAGCACGATACAAGCGAATGTCGCATACTAGTGAAAGACGCAGAGAATGGGAGAATAAATCGAGCGACAAATACTACAACCAGAACTACAACAACAATTATCGAAGGAACCCTTGTAATGATGCGGGGTACAACAGATTAAACAACTACAACAGGAACGCTGATTACCCAAGAAATAACAATAACAATTACAATAACCAGAACAGTAACCACAATCATTATAGAGGCAATTATATTAATAACAAAAAATATAATAGAGACGAAAATTAGAACGACAGAGGACCTCTGAATAGAACAAATTATGCATCTGATGGAAAAATGTATACGCATAATATGAAACATTTAAACTCGCAGGACGCTCACCGTGCTGCCCAAGCGCAGAGTGAGCCCCAAGAATAGAAAGAGAGACTACTAAACAAAATAACGGTCGGTACGTGTTATCCGCTGCTATTCCAGAATGAAATTTTGGAATATTTAGCAGCTGCAAAACAAATAACCGCGGTAGATTTGACGAGCAGGTTTTTCCAAGTAGAAATTTTTGAGAAGGAGGCTCATAAAACTGCATTCTCAGGACCAAACGGACAGTACCAATATAAACAAATGCCAATGGTATGCATAGACTCCCCAAGTACATTCATGCAAGTGAAAGCACTAGCACTAGCAGGCCTATAAGGACGTTAGATAGAGGTATATACGGACGACATCATGGTATTCGCAGAAAACTTAGAATAACACGGGATAAGATTCAAAAGGCTCTTAACACGGTTAGCCGAAGCAAACCTTACAATAGACCAAGAAAATGCCAATTTCTTAGGAAGGAAGCAAAAGTGCTTTGTTATATTGTAAGCAATGGCCAGATCACAACAAATCCAGAAAAAATCAAGGCAGTAAAAAGTTTTCCTAAACCGACAAATGCGAAGAGAATGAAACAATTTCTTGGGCTAGCAGGGTACTATCGCTGCTTCGTTAAGGGTTACGCAAAAATAGCTAAACCTCTCCCAAAGTTCACAAAAAATCAGCTGAATTCAAATGGGAGGAGGACCAAGATCATGTGATTATAGAACTTCAAAACGCTCGGTGCAGTGAGCCAACTGAATACTGAAAATTCCAGGTATAAACGAACCCTTTATCGTAACAACCAACGTATCCGACTATGCCATCAGAGCAATTTTAAGTATAAGATAGATAGATTTAAATCACCCTTGTTAATATGCGTCAAGATGCTTGAAAGACATTAAATTACGATACCCAACTTACGATAAGGATATGTTGGTGATAGTGTATGCCAAAATGCAATTAAGCCCATATTTGTTCGGTCATAAGTTTATAGTCGTAACATACCACGAACCACTCAAGCAGTTTCACACATCAAAGAAGCCGCACTTACGGATTCACAAGACTGAAAGTAGAACTCCAGGGATATGAGATCGACGTTGTCTACAGACCTGGACAAAAAAGTAAAAAAATAAAGCACTTAAAGAAGGCGAGGGAAACCCAAACCTACCAAGCCAGAAGCTGTACGAGCTCGCGGAAAAACAGGAAAGGGACAATTACGAAGACGTTAATGCGCCACCAGCATGACTATATGAAATGCGTACAAGAAGACAGAGGAATATAATACGAAAGAATAAGAAACTCAAAATAGAAACATCAGACTCAGAGGAGTCAGACGAGAAAGTAATTAAAGAGAATCCTAGAGAACCTAGAGGAAGCGAGCACATATCAAGCACCAGCAGTCACAGTGATACATACACAGGATTAGAACAGGAAAGGACGGAAAAACCGGAAAATGAGGCAAAAGGAGACAACCTTACAACGATAAGCGACAAAGAGGAAATTTCGTCGCAAGGATCAGCAGACAACAAATTAGCGTACATACGCAGAGAAAGAAATATGGAAAATAAGGTGAAAACAACGAGTACAACACTTATAAACGAGGGCACCGCAGGAAAAATATGACATGGAACTCGTAAGCATCAATTGGATACACTTCATAGGAAAATCTCAGACTTTTCTAATACTGTCAAGCATTCACACAACTCGAAAAAGTTTATTATTGCGTATTGTGATTCACCGATAGCAACACAGAGGAAACCTAAGCTGGCAGAACATTGGGGATTCCAACTAGCATGGAATATCGAGCCTACAGAGAGAGCAGAAAAAGAGAGAGAGTGGAAAGCTAGGGAGGCAATAGAGCAATCGGCAATGACATTAACACCTGACGAAGATAAAGAAGGTAAAGAGAGACCGGAATATAAAAGAGGGGTACAAGACTAGCAGAGGGAGAGTAGAGCCAAAGGTCAACAGTAGGTAGACGAGCAAGGGACGAAAATTACCGAACCAAGCCGAACGGCACCAAACAAACATGCGAGCCGAAAACTGCCAGATGCATAAAAATCTGACAGTGAAAAAAAAATTACAATAACAACAGATTCCAATTGCCAGTTTAAAATTAATACCTAACGAACCAGGAAATCGATTTCGAGCGAAGGTTTCAATCGATGTAAAAAAAAAATACACTAGGGGAAAAAAAGGCATAAGAATCGACGCATGGAAAGGCGATGACATACAAATCGTGATGAACGACGAAGAAGATGTGAAGACTCGAATATCAGGGACCAAATGCGCAGAACCCTGCGAACGGCTAAGAACGATCGACGTCCCTAGAGATGGGAGCTGTCTGTTTCATTGCCAACTACTCCTATACGGGCTAGCAGAATCAACAGATGAACTTAGAAAAGTGCTACGCGAGTCAAAATGGATAAATAAATGTAGAGACCAAAAAGAAGAAAAAACAATACTTAATAACAACCATAAATTTGGTGATGGGGAATGCGTTTGTATATTCTCACAACAGTATGAAGCAAACATATGCATATATCTACAAGTGGCACCTGGTAAGACAGTATACCAATACTTTATGGGCGGAAAGACGCAGAGTTCAAGCACATACACCTTGAAAGCCAACACTACCAAGCCCTTGTAGAGGAGACCAATAGTGACGCCTCACATAAAAATAATAACGCAAATTGAGAGGACGACACCGATCACCAGAAATCTTAAGATTACACAGAAAAAAATTATGAACAAAACAGCAATGAACAATGTGTAAGCAAAAGAGACAAAGAGAATGGTGAACAGGGCGCATAGGGTACGGAGACCGAAGAAGAAAGTGAGAGAGAGAAAGAAAGAGAAAAGGCTGATGAAGAGCGCATTCATAATGGAAATGGAAAAGTATAGAGTACGAAGGACACGATTGCCACGCAACATGCGTCTATGGGCCCCGCAAGGCAGCACAGACCCCACCCCATTTCAAAAAATGAGAGAAGTCGAAGATCACCCATTCAGATATATTAATAACCTAGCGTTCTTTACAATAGCACACGATATTCCTGGCACATAGACTATCCATGCGTTATACGAGTGAGGCTATATAAATCCGGTAGTCATGAATAACGAGACAAAGGCAGTCGGTGACGTCATGCTATCCAACATAAGGAAAGTCTGTGTTATTCGAATGTACGCAAAAACTCACTTTCAGAATTCAGCGCTGAAGTACAACATAAAGAAATGCGTGATAGCCCTTAGATTACTGGTAATGGGAAACAAATTAAAAACATTAGGACTGGTAAGAGACTTAGCAATACTAAATCCTATCCAATGGACATACGTAGTCGAACAGTTTGAGGAAATCTTCAAAGGCATAAAAATGAACGAAACGTTATACACAAATACATTGATAGTGCCACCAGTAGATCAGAGATATAAGTTGACAAAAGAATATCACGAGTCAGCAGTAGAAGGACAACGTGGTATTAATAAATCATATAGCAAAATAGCGAAAGATTTGTATTGGCAAAAGATGAGGCCAGACGTAAGGCCATACGTACTCGGCTGCTCGTCATGCCAAACGAAAAAACTGGTGCAAGTAAAAACAAAATAAGCTACGGTCATCATAGACACTTCGAGCAGACCATTCAAAAAGATATCGATAGACTTCTATGGACCAATAAACCAACCATCAGCTCGGAAAAATACACACATTTTATCAATACAAGATTGGCTAACCAAATGTATAGTGCTGGCCCCCGTTCATCAAGCAATGGCAGAGAAAACAGTAAAAGCCCTAACGGACAGATTCATTGCATACTTTGGAGCCCCAAAAAAATTATTATCGGATAGGGGGACACACTTCATGAACAGAACTATGGAAGAATTTGCCAAGCTATTTAAAGTCGAAAAAATCGGGATCACAGCTTACCATCCACAAAGCAACGGTGCGATCGAGCGTATGCATAACGTCCTGACAGAATATTTGAAGGCATACGTTAGCCAAACTGAAAAATAGGACGAGGCACTACCACTGTGCGCACTGGCATACAATACATCAGAGTGCGAGAGCACAGGGTACTCCCCACACGAGCTTGTATTCGGCCGACGGGCAAAATTTCCGTCAAGCTTTAAGCAGTTGGAAAAAGGACATACATACACAGACTTACAAGAACAAATAACAGAGAACCTCACACAATTACGAACGATAGCAGCAATGACTCAGACGCAAAATAAGTACAGATCAAAGTACTATTATGACAAGATACTTAATACAAAGTTCTTCATGGAAGAGGAAATAGTATACATATTGAAAGAACCGTCTAAAGAGAAGTACAACGACCACTTTGAATATGAAATAATGGGCACAGATTACAAAAATCACATTGTTAAATTACAAAGAGACAATAAAATACGCGTAGCACATGTAGACAAAATCAAGAAGGCGTGTGTATTAAAATCCCTACACCTAGCGGAAAACGACAAGGAAAAGGAGATAGACACTACAAAATGAACACGTTTTATTTTTTATTTTTTGGCCCTTGGAAAAACAAAAATGAAAGTGCAGAAATATAAAGAGTAAATATTTAAATATGTAGACAGATACAAAAAAATGCACAAATAGATGGAACGTACAGACTTTTTAAGAATTGGGAACTTCTCCCTACGAAATCAACGCCAACAAGTACGTAGAGGATTCATTAGAAAGAAACTTCTTTCTATTTTGTGGCCATCGGACAAGCCACGAGAGAACAACAAATTATGAGGGTAGAAAGAAAAAAAAATTAACAAACAACAGCGTAACCAACTGACATTCAATCAATTAACACTTTCTTTCTTAAGAAATGATATTAATAAAATACGTACGAAAAAAAAAAAAAATTAGACGAACGCGCAAAGTAAAAGAAAAAAAAGAAGAGAAGAGTACACGTATGTCAAATTTGTCTAGCTGCACAACACCCCACGTACGAGAAAATGAATAATAAGATAAATGATTATGTATTATGTTTTGCAACCCTTAACAGGAAAGGCATTGTCAAAATAAAAAAATTAAAAAACAATGAGAGATATTGTTTGTAATGAAAAAATTATATGTTTACACTCAGAACTATAGGAAAAAATATAATAATAATAATGATAATAAATCGTACAAAGCCAGCATTTTCATTATACTTTGTTTTCTCACCCTAGAAAACATGTTGTATAACTTCGGAACTCTTCTAATATTACTGAAAGAAAGTAAGAACCAGAGATAAGTAGAAAGATTGCTAACGCCAATGCTACGGCGTGAGACAACTTTTTTCCACTGATCGGGGCGACCCGCCGCGGCCAGCCGTCGAACCAAGGCGCACATTTTTCGAGAGTGCGAGACTCGTATCGAAGAGCGTGCGCCTACAAGAAGAGAAGTGGATTCGCGTGGAAAT
>NW_019384257.1:1804897-1831695 GCF_000648655.2 Copidosoma floridanum | reverse complement strand
AAATTATAAAAAGAACTATTTTCTTACACCGTTCTTAAATTTTTTTTATAAATTTTGTCAACTATTAACAGAACTTGACTTCAATTTTTTTTTTGCTTTTTGTTCGCATCTTGTTGTACTCGTCGTTTCGTTTGTCGAAGGTCTCTTTCCTGCCGTTCTATCTCGCACTGCTCGTGTTCTTGACGCTCACGCTCTTCTCGAAGACGCCGTTGTCCCTTTTCTTTTTGTCGCTCTGCTCACAGCTGCAACTCCCACAGCCATGCCATTTGTTTTTGGTCCGTGACCTGGTTGCTCTGCTGTCGCTAAATAATCATCGTGATAATTTGTTGTTATTTAATAGTTATGAGTTATAACTTAGTAGTTAAAAAAAATCAATGCATTTGATTCGATCTTACCCTGCATTCGATGTCCTTGTCATCATTATTAGCATCGTGCTTCTGAGCATGTACAGCACCGATTTTTATATATAGAAAAAAACTTTCTTGATTTTCTGGCCCACTGGAATAATCAACGTTTACTGATTATCAAAACAAAAAAGGTTAAAATTTTTAAGGATACTGGAGCTTACAATTCAATTTTAAATTACAATAGTTAAAAAAAAAATAGGTAGAAAGACTAACTTGACAACGTAATTGAACGATGTACCCCCGTATACTCATGATTTATGAGGTGTGAAGGACTTAAATTTTTTCAATAGCTGACACTACAAACCCATTGACGAGAGAATTAAATATTCAACAGCATATAAATCGTGCAACATTTGATTACTTAAACAATACGGAATATAAAAATTGAAAATAAAAAGACTAAAATGCCCCCACATGAACAAAACCAGATCACTACTTTTACGTTTATTCTTTGTTCGCATAGATAACCTACTTTCTGATTACCTTGGGCTCTAGTCTGCCACTTTATTTAATAATTAAATGTTTATCAATAATGTCAGCACCATTACGCAATGACTAGAGCTGCTTACTGTCTAATGTTTTTCATGAGAAAATGATAGTTTATCATACAAGTGACTGTGTCCCAGTTATATTGGGGCACTTACTGGCCACTGAAATAAATAATTAAATTATGAACTGTAACACAAGTGCAAGCTTGTTTTTTTTTTTAAATTTTCTCAGACATGTCTCAGACTCTTGTACCCATGTTCCTGAATTATTGCTGTATGGACCCTTGTTGCTCACAACTCTTTAACACTTCAATTATTACTTGTTTAGGCAAATGTTCGAATAACTATTACCATCCACCAACTCAAACAATTAGAGTCTGTAGTCCTTTAAGTTACATCCTTCCTTAACCCAACAACCCAATATACATTGTTTGTGTGTGTATATATATATATATATATATATATATATATATATATATGTATATATATATATATATGAATAAATACGTATATATTTATACGCTCACGTTTGTTTTGTGTGTGTGTGTGTGCCCGTATGCGTGTGCGATGGTTGTAGGTGCACACGTACATATTGAAAAATTTATAACTTAAAAATTTATACATAAAGTTATGTACGTGTACCTTACGCACATGTACTGTACGAAAAGAAAATAACACACAGTCCGGTGGACCCATGCCGGTGCTTTGGACGATCTTGACACAATCGAAAGATCATCATTTCCTGAGGGTACTATCGATGGGTTGGATTAAAGAATGTACAGAAACACAAAGAGAACTCATTTGTGACTGTCATCATAACAAAAGTCTTTACTACACAGAAAAAAAATCTGTGTACCAAATGTAACTAGTCTCTTATACTTACTTCATGGTGAATTCTTCTCTATTGACTTGATTATTTTGTAGCAATAATTATCGTTAAAAAACGAGATTGGCACTCTCCCTCCTTGACGTCCTGCTTGATTATTCGTTTGCTTTTTCACCTGTGGCAGGCTCATTTGCTGTAGCAGGCTCGCCAGATAGAGCTAGATATTAAAAAAGTATTTTTTTTATTGAACATGATGTGTATATTGCGCTGTTATTGTTTATACACGTTATTATCTTCAAAGTAAGATGATAACTGTTAAGACATAAGCAAAAAGAATATATAAATCATTACTTACTCTCAGACTCCATTTTTTCTCCTTCTACTAACTATAAGTAGTCACTTTAGCATGCAAAGAGTTGAAAAATATAAATATTATGCAGCATGTACGTACATCCAAACTCAACACTCCTGTGCAATAAAGAAAACAATGGACAGTTAAGGTTATATATGCACTGGCTAACCTACTGTACAGCTATTTCAGATCTCCTGCAGTCGTGCATGCTTCTGCACAGTTACCATCTGATGGGCTGAGCATTTTCCTTCCATTCAAACGCGCTAAACTGACATGCTCATAAAGAACACAATTGAACAACCTAATACACAATCCGACAGATATACTATGTGTCTGTGATAAAAAAAATTGTTATGTTTGTATAACAGCTAAGTATTAATAATTAACGCATGGGCTACATATTATGTTGATACAATTGTATTACAAGGTTTTGCCATTGAATATTTTTGTCACTAAGAAACTAATAGTTAATCACTCTCACTTTCATCATACAAAAAATTTTACATATGATAACTTATGTGTAGGTGCTCAAAATTTTTTTATAAGGTAAAAAAATTATCATATACTTATTTTTAAGTCATTGTTTCGATCGCTGTTAAAAAAAAAAAAAAAATTATTTTCTCCAAGCTTTTACTTTTTTCTTCTAACGATTTGAAACGTAACTTGTATACCAAGGGTTTTAGAAAGTAGCTCAAAAAAGGGAAATGACCCACGTTGAATAAGCTGCAATAACTTTTTCTATAGTTTACATGAAACTTGCATAAGTACTTGTAAAGAGGGTAAGAAGTCATCATTACAGCTTATTTAATACATCAATAAATAGCTATAGATAAATGATAAGTATTAATTAACTGTAATAAAGTAAAACACGAATTTTTTTATCCTAGAGCTCGCAATTTTCGTAATAAACAATATGTATGGAAGATTTAGAAGATACATAGGGGCATAATTGATAAACTTGTTTTTTTTTTGTTCAATAACTTTCTCTTGGATCTATCAGAGGGATCATAAGAGCTGGTTAAGAAAGAATATGAACCCTACTTGCTTTCATATCTTGCTGAAATCATATGAATGTAGGGTCAGTATTAAATGACATTACAGGCCTAAATAGTTAAAATTCATTTTTTTTTTTTTTTTGGACTTACGATCTTTAATGAACTCCAACTATACTTTGAAACGCTAAAAAAACAAAACTTTTTGCCAACTTTTTCATTTTTTTTCTCAATATTCGACATTCTTATACGATATCATCACTTCTTTAAAATGTATCTCATGTTTAGTAGAATATGTAGATTTTAAAAAAAGCACTTTTCTATGTTATATATTGAGTAAATCGGTTGGGAAGAAACTCAATATACGAACGTAGAACAATATAAAAAAAAAAATCTTAGGTAAAAAGCTATAAATTTAGAACTGCAAAGATGTCATTGATTTTAGGTATACTCAATAATACTTCTAAAAAACACATTATTTCTCGTTTCATGTTACATTGATTATTTTTTAGTAGTATTCAATTAATTCTTTTAAACGTTTTAAAAGAAATTATTGCAAAACGAGAAAAATAATTGACCAACATCTAGAAATCGGTTTCGTATGAGTTTTTATGTACGTATTTTGTCCTACTTAAACAACAACATGTTTCCTATTGAATTTTCATGTATTTTATAGAGTTTTAGTAAGAAACGTTTTTGCTTAATGTACGTTTAATGTTTAAATTATGTCTGATAATTAAAATTATTTAAATGTTAAATCGTGGATGTATAATATTTAAAAGAATGTAGTAATCAAGAGCGTAGTATGACCGAAAAAAGTGGACTATAACCTATGTAAAAGTAACCTCAATTGCTTAGGCACACATAAATTTTAACCATTGTAGTAAACACTTTAGAAGATCGTTGTCATAATAGCGATTGTTTGTCCATAATTATATTTTCTCTGTCTGTAAAAGCATTAATAGTAGCATCTCAGAATTTTTATAACAATTATTTTGTCTGGAGTGACTAGTGCACATTTTCACATGTACCAATAGGAATTTTCTTTGTAATGACTTTTAGGATTATAACTAATGAAACTAGCAAATCAAACTGACGGTTCGTTTTATTATATCTGCCGTTTGTTAATTATTTTTTCTGGCTCCCAATTATGTAACCAACATAGAAAAAAATAACGAGAAATTGTTTCATGCGTCTGTGGCTATCAATATATATTTTCTTTGTTTACGTAATATTGTTACAACTGCTTGCTCGTAGTTCCTTATACGATTATTTAATTACTAGAGATCCGTAGGTAAAATGAAAATAAAATAATGCCATTTCAAACATTATATCTATGTGTGATAATATAGTATTCAACCTCTGTCCGGTATTACTATAATGAACAAGTAGTTTTATACTACTAAACTTATGACTTATTTTATCACCAAAGAATATAACAAATTTAAGAATGATTAAATTAAAAACTTTGGAAGTAAAGAATTAAACAACGTAATTTTCAGATTAAGACCGTATTGAAATGCCGATAAACGCATTTTCAGGTTCGAAAAATTTTTCTTATGTATGTTGTAAGTGTACTTGTAGTTTTTCAGTTGCAATTAACTGACTGGGCCAATAACAGATGTGGGCCATGTCCTTGAAGTTTTTAGGTTGATTTACGATTTGTTATATTATAAAAAAAATGATCAGTAAGAGACCTGAGTCGTGAGATTTATTTTTCATATTGATAGTACTTTTTTTTACAATTATATAAGCTGTTAATAAAAGATGATAAAAATAGTACATAAATAATGAATAAACTAAGTTTATAAGTGGTGTAGGTCCTGTTAGTATAATTTTTATGGTAATAATAAAATTTTTTTTTTGCCACTAAGTGCTCTCGGTCGTATGGCTGAAGGGTTACGGTTATAGCCAATAAGTTTTTTCTAAACAATTATGGATAGTAACCACTCTTCGTCGTGTTGATAACGTGTTCTTATCCAAATTAATTTATATTTTAATTAACAAGTTTATAGGTGCTCGTGGTAATAATTAACAATCTATTGTTCAATAAAGTGGCCAGTAAGAGCCCCAGGTCCTTAAATGATAAGCACTCCTAATGATAAATAATAATCTGCTATTTAATAGTGTTTCCAGTAAGCGCCCTGCATTATCAGGTAATAGGCGCTTGTGTTAATAATTAATAATCTATTATTTGATAGTGTGGGCAGTAAGCACCCTGTGCCATAAGGTGATAGGAGCTTGTGTTAATAATTAACAATGTATTATTTAATTGTGGCCAGTAAGCATTCCAAATCATTGGGTGATAGGCGCTTGTGTTAATAATTAACAATCTATTATTAAATAGTGTTTCCAGAAAGCCTGTTCAGTCTTTAGGTAATAGGCACTTATAATAATGAATACCATTTAATTTTTTAATACGGTGGCCAGTAAGTGCCCTTGGTCATCTGGTAATTGGCGCTTGTGTTATAAGTTAGGTATTTATTGCTTAAAGAGTGGCCAGTAACCGCTGCGTGTTGTCTGGTGATAGTAGCTTATGTTTTAATTGACAATCTTCTAATTAATAGAGTGGCCAGTAATGGCCCCAGGTTATCTGATAATTTGCACTCGAGTTATTAATTAAGAATTTATTATTTAATAGAGTGGCCAGATAGCACCTAAAGTCATTTGGTGATAGAGGTTTGTATTGTAAATTAACATTTTATTATTTAATACAGTAGCCTGTAAGTGACCCGGATCGTCTTATCATAGGGACATATGTTAATAATTGTTGTTTTATTATTTAATATAGTGGCCAAGAAGGTGCCTGGCGCCACACAGTGGGCAAAAACGGGCTTCTTCGTTCCAAAGTCGTAGAACTCACGAACGGAAACAGATAGATTGAAGATTCTTTTCAGATGTTGTAGTCCACTTAATGCAGAATATAGGAAAATTATAGAGAAGTATAACATACATTGTTCTAACCTCAAAAAAAAGTCCGATTGTTGGTTATTTTCCAGAAAAATCAAGAAACAGGCTCAAAAAAAAAGTAACAACTGAAAAACGTGTAAAAGCATACATTGATGCCATTATATCCGAATGTCAATTTTATACTGTTTTTATTTCTTATACTGACTTAACATAACCTCAATACACGCATGAAATGAAAATATGCTACTTTGTTTAAAAAATCATTGTAAATCGTCCTAAAAAATTAACATATAAATTATTTTTCCAGATACAAACATAAATCCCAGAACAAACCACTGTAGAATTGAAATTTATATTATTTTCCTGTTTTATAACCTCAAAAATTATTAAAACTTATGTTAGGAAAAAAAAGAAATTTTTTTTTATATCTAAAAATATTGCCTTACTGTAAAAAAATTTGTGTTAAACAATATCTATTTATGCAGCAAAGTAAAGATCTATTTCTACAACAATAGTGTAAGTGACGTCGATGAATTAGAATCATTTAACGAGTGTGATGAGAGTGATGATGAAATGTGTATATAATAAAAACGCTGGATAATTAGATAATCAAAAACCTGTTTTTCAATAACTTTTGACGTTATAAAACAGAAAAATAATATAAATTTCAATTCTACAGTGGTTTGTTCTGGGATTAATGTTTGTATCTGGAAAAATGATTTATTTGTTAATTTTTTTAGGACGATTTACAATGATTTTTTAAACAAAGTAGTATATTTTCATTTCATGCGTGTATTAAGGTTATTTTGAGTCAGTATAAGAAATAAGATCAGTATAAAATTAGTATTCGGGTATAATGGCATTAATGTATTCACTTTTACATGTTTTTCAGTTGTTACTTTTTTTTTGAGCCTGTTTCTTGATTTTTCTGGAAAATAACCAACAATCAGACTTTTTTTTGAGGTTAGAACAATGTATGTTATACTCCCCTATAATTTTCCTATATTTTGCATTAACTTAACTACAACATCCAAAAAGAATTATCAATCTATCTATTTCCGTTTGCGAGTTCTACGATTTTGAAACGAAAAAACCCGTTTTTGCCCACTGTGCGCCATCAGGTAAAAGGCGTTTAAGTCCTAATAACAGATCATTTGAGTATCCAGTTAGTACCCCAGGTCATTTAGTAGTAGGCGATTGTATTGATAATTCATAGTATCTTATTTTATTAAGTGGCCTGTAAGCGCCCCAGTTCATTGTGTAACAGGTGCTTGTACTAAAAATTATCAAAATTCGATGAAAAAGAGCGACCAGTAAGCACCTTAGGTCGTTTGGTGATAGGGGTCTATGTTGTAAATTAACATTTGATTATTTAATACAGTAGCCAGTAAGTGACCCGGGTCGTCTAGTGATAGGGGCATATGTTAATAACTACCGTTTTATTTTTTAATATAGTGGCCAGTAGGTGCCTGGCACCATCAGGTCAAAGGGGTTAAATACTTAATAATGGATCTCTTCAGTGTCCAGTTAGTACCCCGGGTCGTATAGAAGAAGGCGGTTGTATTGACAATTTATAGTACTTTATTTCGTAGAGTGGTCAGTAAGCCCTATAGATCGTTATGTTACAAGCGCTTGTACTGATAATTTCTAAAATTCAATTTACAAGATTGGCCAGTAAGCACCTGAGATCACCAGCTGAGAGGATTTTCTAACATTATTTGAAACTTTATTTTTGAAAATATTGGCCAGTAAGTGCCCAAGGTAGTTAGTTAATAACATATTATTTGATTAAGTGGCCAGTAAGTGCCATAAATCACCAGATAATGAGCACTTGTAACTTCAATTAGCAATATATTATTCAATTAAGCAGAGTAGGTAAACAGAGCAGGCACTAAGCCTGACCCAGTTCCTACTCAATATTATATTGATTTAATATTGAATGATTGAAAATTAACATTAAAGTTATTTTTGAATAAGTATTACTATTTCAAATTTAATATTATATTTATGTGACAAGAAATTCTCCACTTGTACAGAATTTGAGCTTACGTCGCCAGAGAGTTAGACCGCTATCCTACCAGAGAGTTTATATCAGTTATAAGCTACCTGTACTAATACTAATACGTTTGGAAGATGGTATCGCACTGTCTTATTAACATTAAGTGAAGATTTCCTACAGATACCTTAAAGATAATTTAAAAATAACTTATGCATGCCTTTTGTACTGTCTACACCCATAATATAGTTTAAAGTAGTTTAACGTTATACAAGCTTCACAAGAGCCCTTACCAAAAGCTTTTATCCGTACGCTCTCCAACCATTGTTTTCTCAGTAATCCAAATATATGCACTTTCCATGGATCGTGTAAGAGTTCTCGTAGAATTTTTCTATAGTATTGTACGAAAAATTCCGCAACCACTGCGGTACACCATAAGAACAGTGATCTAACCATGAGTTTTCTCTTCTGTATTTGTCTGAAAGTCGTTGCCATGGAAATGGCTCTTTAAAGAGAAATACTGCAGGTTTAATATCAGAATAGAGTAGTACTATAGCTAATTACTTGTAAACTAAATCGTTGACAGGTTCTTTAAAGCCTTGCGTAACATCTATTTAATTTATTATTTGCTTATAAACTTCTTACTATCGTATTTCTAAATAATTCCCTACATAATCTTTACTTTTAATTAATTTTTTCTAATTCTTTTTTCTTCTGTTGAGTCAACTTGACTTATCTGTCAACAAACTTTTCACACTCTTTGTATTTTCTAACGTCCTCTTTGTTCTCTGTGCTCTGACCTTGTCACATCATCCTTGATAAATAAATAATGTTAGCGGAGTTATCCATCATCCTTTGTAGCTTCACCACATAATTATGATATGTAATCCGTAAACAACAGTCACTTATAACCTTCACGTTGAAAGAACGATGTTTTATTAGTTGAAAACAGTTCTGGTTAATTCTTCAACTAAGATATTCTTTCATCATCTTTGGTAGAAAGATTTTGATATTTCACGTCATTAGTGAATTTTCTTTTAGTTGACTTATGCAACTTGTGAATAAACGTCTTTTTTGTAATCGATTTTTAAAAATAATTTACACTTTTCAGCTTTCTCTTTTGATTTTTTTTACGCCTACTTTGCTCCGTGTCTCTTCTCAAATTTTTCCAATTCTTCTTGTTGTCGTTTATAATTTTTTTGTTGCTCTGATGATCTTTCTTAATGACGGTTAGAAGACAAATGATGTTAGTTAAGCCGTGTGCATGGCAATTATAGTTTCACGTGAGTTCCTTAACGTCTTCACTCTTTGGACTGTATTAAGCAATACGATCATGTGGAATTTAGCAGTAGGTTAATGTATTAGTAGTAAAACTAGCGTGAGATTTAAATTTCCAACGCACATCTAATGGAGCATTTTTAAATGACTCACTTTGCTTGGAGCAATCAATCACAATCAAAGGAGCGACGTTCATCAAATCATATAAGTTTAGCAAAGGTGCAGAGTCTTTAAAATAAAAGGGATTCTGAAAATGAACAAATTATCATATTACGATAAGGATTATATTGTGAATTTAGATAGAGTCTCAACATTTCTTATATAACAGGGATTGACTTGCTAGCACTAGCATCTCTCTTACTCTTTCGGTTTGTTTAAAAAGCTAGTATAATGTAACGTCACTTGTTTAACTGATTAGACGTCTTGACTGTCCAGACATGCTTAGATGTGGCAGGAATTGGATATTCAAACTCCTCTTAAGTTGGCAGTTCATTAGTATTTTCAGCAGCAATAGCACCATGAACAACTGCATTCAAACTATTTCTTAATTTTGTAAGAATTAGTTCATGTTCAACATAAACCACAATCTTACGATTATCTTGAGCAAAAACTGAAATCATGTTAAGAGGAATCAAGACATCAAAGCAACCACTCTCCGTTAGACTACAAGCCCCAGTTACCTTTCAACTTGCATTCTGACTCAATACATCTTGATTTGGACTGAGTGTCAACCAATTATTCATAAGGGTTGTAAGACATACATTTTTACACTAATATACCTCAAAAGCGTTTATCTTATGCTGAGTTTCTGTAAATAGGTGACAAATGGCGTTATTCACAAGCTCAGCGTTTATGAATGCTTTATTTTTATCAGCTTTAACTCATTTTTTATAAATGAGTTACGAGCTCCAAAATTATAGTAGACATAGGTGCTGGTGTTTAATTGACATATGGATTTCATGGCTGTTACTGTAAGAAGTGAATGCGTATGGCTGATGAGCATGAATCTCATAGTGCGATATAAATTTGTTAAAGGTGACAGGAGACTTAATGCTTGAAATTTCTTCCATGCCTTAGGCAATAAAACAAGAATATGCAAGTTCGTTTCCACCACGGCCTTTTGTTTTAAATCCTAAACTTTTTAGAAACTAAATGTTTTGACGTGTTAGTTATCTTTGACGTATCAACAGTTTGACTGTTTGTTGTTGACTTACTGCTAATGGGCATGTTGAACTTCTTATGTAGCTTTCATTGTTGTATACGATCCCCAGTATAATGAAGGTTTCAAATGAATGTATGTATATGTCTATATGTGTATGTGTGTACGTATGTGTTTGTATGTGTGTGCATGTGTGTATCTCTATACGTATGTATACTGTATGTACCTTACGATTATGATTTATCCTCAAAAATTAACTAAACTACCATCTTGCTCAACAATGCGTAGTTGTATAAAGTCAATAATGTCTCTAACAATTAGTCAATAGATTATTTGTGATGGTTCTTCGATGATTTATTAACTTGGTGGTAAAGCTGGAAAAATTTCGTAAATGATATGAAATTTTTCTACGTGTATATAGGCTCCAATAGTAATATTACACTTAACTCTTAGTTTATTGACTTTAAGAATAGCTACAGGTGAATCTGAGCTGTGGGTTGTGCTTTCTTCAAGAACATGTTTAGTAAAACCTAAGTGACAGCCTATAAAATCTTTCGGTCTGGAATCGATTGTATAACTACAAGTAATTACACTACATAGTGTACTATTGTTAGGTTTGACCCGATATTTATATTGTTAGTCTGTAATACGTTGACTGGAAATCACTCGATATCTCGAAGTTCGTAGCAGCCTGTTAGGAAAACGACTACTTGACAAGCTACATAAAATTTATTACTTTCAACGTCCACATTTAAAATTAAATAGAATGTTAGAAGTTCTACTAAGCCAAGAACGGCATAATGTCTGGATAAGAACTTAATAGGTAAAAATTATTGTTCTTAAGAACAGAAGAAGTTCCAGACAAACTTAGTGTCAATGTTTTATCCATAACTATTTAACAGCGAATGGATGATTTTAAGCTATTACATAAACTTATATTCTTTTTTAGAGAAATTTTAAGCACAATTGATCACAATTATAAAAATTATAATCCTAATATTTGACATGGTTTTATTTGATATTGGCAAGTCTCAAGTCTAACATTAAATCGATGGGTGGTTGCAGATCACTAAAACTGTTAAAATAGACAACGTTATTACTGCGTTTTTGATATACCACCATGTGAGTTCCAGGACCTACTTCATCATCAAAATCAACTTTAGCAGTTTCAAGATAATAAGATCCATTAACTGGTGAGTCATTTTGCATAAATACTACCCAGAAATTGAAGATTTGTAATTTTTTGACATAATTCAATAAATTTCTATTTGTCAGAGTTCTAGTGGGTAGTTTTACTTCGAGACTTTTTTTTAATTCTTTCAGCAAATGGCTTTAAAAAAATACTTAATTCAGTTTTATATGATTTAATTCTTAGACCTACTCCAAGTGCAATTATCTCCATAGTCTTATTGTGTCTTTAACTTTCTTGCAGGTACTATTCAGCAGACTTATTTGCACTTATACTTTTTAATATTTCAGCTACACCATTAGCTTGTGCCTTAGTTGCACTCAAGCCAGAAAATATAAGTATTAAAGGTAGAGCCCCTTTAGTTCAAGCAAGAAGACTTAAGACACGTGGTTTTTTTACAATTTTCTTACCACCTGATTTTTAACTGCACTATGTGCTGTTTTTAAGTCCGATGCAATAACTTCGTGTGTATCTTTGCTATTTATTTTTCGTGATACAACCCAAACAACTGGATAAAAAGCAATGCAAGGTTTTTTTAAATTTCTTTTCACACTGATACCCAATGAACTTTTAAGCTTCATAGAACTTGCATCAACTGAAACAGCTACCTATTTTCCAATACCTAATTTTTCAGCTTTGACTTTATTCTAATCTTTCTTAGCTAAGACTCTATCTGCTGAGATTCTAGTCTCGATGTTTTTTCGATTCTAAGAAAAGGCTATATCGTGTTTCTTGCACGCTGCGTCTAGTAGATTTATGCCCTTATTACCTCTGGCCAAACGTTTGATAAGTTTAGTTCCAGAACCGCAGTACTGATTGCCTGATATATAAAATTTTCCAGGCAAAGTATTCATAATTGTATTCCAAAGACCACGTCCTCTTGGGAAATGAATGATTATCATTCTTTAGCGGTTGAATCACGACTGAGCACCTTCGTCTAAAAGCATTGTATTTATAGGGTATAAAAGCACTGCACATTCAATTATCATATTCGTCATTATCTTGTCATAAAATGGTCCAGACATACATCTAAAAATGCAAGCTGTAAAATGGCAAGTTCCAAACTTTGAGGTCATTGAAAAACAGAAAAAGCATTTGAATCAACACGGTGAATCACTCCCAGACAATATTCGAGCCATTTTCTGTGGTGCATCTAACTGTGGTAAAACAAACAGTCTACTTGCACTCATTGTAGACCTCAATGGAATAAGACTTAAAAATGTCTATTTGTACTCAAAGTCACTTTATCACTCAAAGTACAAGTTTTTGCATAAGTTGTAGATGACATACAACTTTTTACATTTGGTGATAATAAAGCAGTAGTATTTCCAGATAATGTACTATCCAACTCTATCATGATGTTTGACGACATAGTTTGTGAAAAGCAGATTAATGTAAGAGATTTCTACTGTATGGATAGACATAAAAATGTGGACTTTTTCCATCTATTCCAGTTATACGCGCAAGTACCAAAACACCTTGTGAGAGACAAAGGTAACCTTTTAGCTTCACTTCGTCGGGATAAGCTGAATTTTAAACATGCGTACGATGATTATTCAAACTGTGACATATCATAAACCTAGTTTAACGATCTCTGCACAAACTGTGGAAATGATGATAAATATAATTTTGTTGTAAACAATAAGGATAACAATATAAACTGTGGGCAATATCGCGAACGTTTTAGCTATTTTTCTATAAATAGTGAGCGTGCACAGTGACCTACATTCAGTCCACTCTGAGACGATAGAGTGTTAACAGTCAGGAAAGTAAGAAAGATGTTGTTTGACAGCTGGTAGAGGCCAGAGGAGCCGTCAAAAAAAATATCAATTATTAAAATGTGGAAAAGACAAGGTAAAAAAGTTCTGCATAAGACCTTTAAATCTATTACTAATGCCTTTTGAAGAATCGTCACTAAAACGAGGACAAAAAGAGATAATTATGTAATTTTTAATCAGCCAATACTTATCAATCGAAAAAAAAAGAAAAGATTCAGCGATGATGGTATGATATATAAGTCTGCTGTTAGTCAAAGTGAGAATGATGATGATGATGATGATGATGATGATGATAATGATGATGAAGATGATGATGATGATGATGATGATGATGATGATGATGATGATGATGATGATGATAATGATGATGGTGATGATGATGATGATGATGATGATGATGATAATGATGATGATAATGATGATAATAATGATGATGATGATGATGATGATGATGATGATAATGATGATAATGATGATGATAATGATGATGATGATAATGATGATAATGATGATGATAATGATGATGATGATAATGATGATGATGATAATGATGATGATGATGATGATGATGATGATGATGAATTTTAACATTTGTTTTATTATCATTATCATCATCATTATCATCATCAACATCTTGACAATGTGTATTTATCGTTAGTTGATAAAAAAAAAGGATTAGTTATATTTGGTTTATGGAGAGCGAAAAAAAGTTGTATGAAACAAGGTTGGTAATCTATCTATTAATATTAAAAATAATCAAATTAAAAGGAGCCAGTTTAGCTTTGTTAATGAGTAATGAGTTAATGGAGTTACTGGTGAAGAAGCATCCTCATAAATTTCGCATTGCTGAAGATGATTAAGAAAGATATTACGTGCTTTTAAATCTTTCAAGTGCTTACAGGAGGAACTACGACAAAAATCAACCTATCAGAACGCACAGTAGTAAGACAAACAATAAAATCATATTTTCAATGTTTGATCTCATTGCTAGCAAAAAGGGTGGATCATTTTTACCTCTCTACAAAATTGCTAAAACAATGCAGCAGCAAGTGGACTATGTGCATTGGGATGATGCAAATAATATAGTTGATCGTCATTGATTACTTATAGCAGAAAAATCTGCAGGAAATCATAGCCATGATGACGATATGATATCGATTAGTAAAGAGTTGCATAAAGCTGGATGAACATAATAAAGCGTTCACCTTAGTAGCAAAATTAGCACCGACGTGTTTGGACGTAAGAGATACGGTTATAGCCAAGGTACTCCTGGCTCTTTAGGTGTTGGTAATAAACTCACTACAGATGCACAATATGATATTAAACATAAAAGACCGTACAATGTTGGAGCAGCTATCTACCAATATAATGCAGTGAATGTCAACACTTTTCGGAATAAAATAAAAATTAATAGTTATGAGCAAAGTCAAAAGCTAAGAAATGAAAAAAATAAGTGTGCTAAAAAAATTGCAAACTTGGAGCGGTAATTAGATACAATGAGTGAAGTATCGTCTTAGATCTCTTATATTACCCTATAAAATAATTCAATAGGTTACTTAAAACCAATGATCCAAAGATTTAAGTCTTATTTGCTTATCAGCTATCAATGAGGATGGATCATGAAAATAATGTTGTTGTTAAATAGCTCCAAAAGCCAGCTTGTTGAAATTTTTTACGACGAAAGTATGATACACGAGGTTTGGATAAAACATGGTAGGCTGATCTTGTAGAAATAATATCTATGCTTGTGAAAACGAAGGTCATAGGTACATGCTAAATGTAATAGATAAATGTTGAAAGTAAGCATGGGCTGCACTTATAAGGAGAAAAACTAGAAAATATGTTACAGCAGCAAGAAGGTTTGTACTACGAGATGGTCAAGTATTGAGAAATCTGAATACTGACAGGGGTAGAAAATTTTATAATACTAGTTTTTAAGACGTCATGTGACAATATAAAATTAATCTCTATTCGACATATAGTAATCTCGAAGCATTGATATCCAAACGAGTCAATTGCAGTTTGAAAAACAAAATGTGGACAAAATTGAGTCTTCGTGGAATCTACGAATTGCTTGATATCCTACAAGATTCCATTGCAGTGTACAATGCTCGCAAGCATCAAACAGTTAGAATTAAGCCAACAGATCTTACAGCCTCCAATTAAACTTAACTTTCAGAAAAACTCGAGATTAATAATGAAATGATAAAAAGGGAAAAATTGAAAGTTAATAATAAAGTGCGTGTTAGAAAAGCTAAAAAAGCCTCGAAAAAGGCTACACGCTAAACTGGTTAACTGAAATATCCATAGCTTATAAAGTAATAAAAACCAACCCAGAAACTTTTTATTTTTAAAATTATAAGGATCAACCGCTCACTGGTGGCTTTCACGATTAAAAGCTAAAATTTAAATATACAGACATATCTGACTTGTCGATTTCACTTTTATGTGATCTATCGAATCCTAACCACTAAACGTAAGTCATATGACCACGTTTTTTAATGACTTTTTATTCTAGATATATGCCTGAATATTTAGATTTTAGAAGCTCTTATTCGTAAAAGCCAACAGAGATTGGCTGACATTCATGATGTGATAAATTATAAGTGACTAGATTGGTTTTCATTACTTTATAGACTGTGAATATATTAGTTGACCAGTTTGTCATGTAGCCTTTTTCGAAGGCGTTCTTATCTATACTCACACGCATTTTATGATTAACTCTAAATTTTTCTCTTTTAGTCATTTCATGATTAATCGTAAATTTTTGTACAACTTGACTTTGATTGTCAGCTGTTACATCGGCAGGCTTAATATTACATGTTCGATGCTTGCGAGCAATGTGCGCTGTAATTGAATCTGAGAAGATATCGAGCCATTTAGAATTTCTATAAAGACTAAACTTCGTTCACATTTTGTGTTTCAAAGTGCGATTGAATAGTTCACATATCGATGCTTTAAGATTACTATATGTCAAATAAAGATTAATTTTATGTTGTCACATAAGGTCTGAAAAACTTTTATCACAGAATTTCTTACCCCTGCTGGTATGCGGATTTCTCGGTACTCGACCATCTTATAAAACAAACTTCATTGCTGCTGTAACATCTTTTCCAGTTTTTCTCGTAACAGGTACAGCCCATGTGTACTTCAAACATATATCTATTAAAGTTAGCAAGTACCTCTGACCTTTGTTATAACGAGCATAGTGTAAAACTTTAACAAGATCTGCCTTCCATATTTCTCCAAACGTAGGATATCATGCTTTGGTCGGGGATAGTTACAACGCGCTGACTTATGAAGCTATTAAACAACAACCTCCTTCTTACGATCCATTCTCATTGACGGTTAATAAGCGAATAAGACTCGAATCTTTGGATCGTTGGCTTTATATATCTGATTAAATAATTTTAGAAAGTAATATTAGAGATCTGAGACAATACCTTTCTAATTGTATTAACTTTGCGCTCTAAGTTTGCCATTTTCTTAAGTACATATTTCTTTTTCATTACGTAGCTGTTCACCTTGCTCATACCTAAACATTTCTATTTCATTCTTAAAAGTATTAAGATTCACAGCATCGTTTTGGTAAATAGCTGATTCAACATTGTACAGTCTTTTATGTTTAGTATCATATTGTGCATCTGTAGTAAGTTTATTGCCAACAACTAAGGGGCCAGCAACAAGGAGTACCTTGGCTATCCCCTTAACTGTCGCGTCCAAATACGTCAATGCTTATTTTTCTACTCAGGTAAATGCTTCAGTATACATACCCAGCTTTATGCAACTCCTTAATAATCGATATTACCTTGTTATCATGGCTAAGATTTTCTGCAGATTTTTGTGCTATAAGTAATCAAAGACGATCAACTATCTCATTTGCATCATCTCAATGCACAGAGTCCTCTTGCTGCTGCATTGTTTTAGAAAGTTTGTATAAAGGTAACAATGATCTACCCTTTTAGTGAGCAATGAGATCAAACATTAAAGCTATGATTTGAATCAATTTTTTACTATTGTGCGTTCTGATAGGTCTATTTTTGTTTGAGTCCTTTTTGTGCGCACTTGGAGAATTCAAAAGCACATAACATTTTTTCAAATTATTTTTAGTCATGTTAGATCCATCAGGATGTTTCTTCACCACCAACCTTAATAATCCATTACTTATGAAAAAGCTTAATTCGTCCATCTTAATTTAAATATTTTTCAAATTTATCAATAAATTACGAAGCTTAAACAATTCACCTCCCTTTCACACTCCATAAACCAAATCTAAAAAATTTTTGTTATTTTTATTAATAATCTGTGAATACACATTGTCAAGAGGTTAAATGGTTTTATTTGTTTCATCCTTATCATCATCATCATCATCATCATCATCATCATCATCATCATCATCATCATCATCATCATCATCATCATCATCATCATCATCATCATCATCATCGTTCTCACTTTGAGTAACAGCAGACTCAAACATCATATCATCATTGCCGTATCTTTTTTTTTATTTGATTGATGGGTATTGGTTTATTAGAAATAACATATTAATTGTTTTTTGTCCTCGTTTTAGTGACGATTTTTTAAAGAGGATCAGTAATAGGTGTAAAGGTCTTATTGAGAACTTTGTCAATCTTGTCTTTTCTAAAGTCCAATAATTGATATTTCTTTTTAACAGTTTTTCTGGCCTTTACCAGCTGATGAAGAATATCTTTCTTTCTTTTGTACATTTTAATACTTCAACATCTCAAAGTAGACTGAGCGAGGCTTACTATGCACGCCCTATATTTATAGAAAATTAATAAAACCTGTGCGATATCGACCACATTTTATTTTGTTATTCTTATTAATTGCAACGAAACAATATTTATAATTAGTGCCACAATTTATGCAAAGATCTTTAAACTAGATATGCGTCATGTCAGAGTTTACTCGATTACCATACACATGTTTTGAATCCAGCTTACCTTGACAAAATAGAGGTAAAAGATTAATATTGTCTCTTACAAAGTATTTCGATACTTGAACGTATGACTGGCATAGATAGAAAAAGTCCACATTTTTATGTCTTCCTATACAGTAGGAATCTCTTAAGTTATCTTGATTTTCACAAGCTATGTCCTTAAAAATCATGCTAGAGTTTGGTAGTGCATCATCTAGAGATACTACTGCTTCATGTTTACTAAATGCAAAAAATTGTATGGTATCTATGGGCTCCAACAAATTTCAAAAAAACTTGTACTTTGACTAATAAAGAGACTTTGAGTACAAAGAGACATTTTCAAACCTTAGTCCTTTGAAGTCTACGATTAGTGCTAGTAGAGTGTTTGTTTTACAACAGTTTGATGGACCACAGAATACAGCTTGAATATTATCTGGGAGTTATTCACCCTATTGATTCGGATGCTTTTTCTGTTTCACAATAACGTCAAAGTTTGGAACTTGCCATTTTACAGTTTGCTATTTGAACTGCATGTCTGCACGGTTTAATGTCTAGATAACAACGAATGTAATGATTGAATGTGCAGTGCTTTTATACTTTTTAAATACAATGCTTTTAGACAAAGGTGCTCAGTCAAAATTTAATGGCTAAAGAGTGATGATCATTCATCGCTCAAAAGTACGTGGTCTTTTTAATACAATTATAAATACTTTACCGGTGAAATCTCATATATCCGGCTACCAGTCCTGCGGTCCTCGTACTAAACATGTCAAACGTTGGATCAGAGGTAATAAGGAAATAAATTTACTAGACGGAGTGTGCAAGGTACACAATACAGACTTTTGTCAGAATCGAGAAAACATTGAGGCTGGAAACTCAGCAGATAAGGTACAAGCTAAGCAAGCTGGGCAAAAAATCAGAGCAAATGATCTAAGTTTTGGAAAAGAAGCAGCTGTCTTAGCTATTGTGAGTATCATGAAGCTTAAAAGTATATTGAATATGGGTGTAAAAAGTAAGAAGAAGAGACCTTCCACTGCTTTGAGTACAGTTATTAAGCTGCATCACGAAAAATGAATAGCAAAGATATACACAAGGTTATTGGCTTGTAGTGCATCGCAAGTAGTGCAGTTGAAAAAGCAGGTGGTAAGAAAAATAAAGAAATACCACGTGTTTTAAGTCTTCCTGCTCGAACGACTGGTGCTCTACCTCTAATACTCATATTTTTTGGCTTAAGTGCAACTTAAGCACTAGCTAACGGTGTTGCTGGAATATTAAAAAGTATAAGTGCATATAAGGCTGCTAAACAGTAACTGCAAAAAACCTAAGAACACAATAAAACTATGGTGACTATGGCACTTAAAAAAGGTCTAAAACTCCAACGATATAAGACTAGATAAGGTGTCCACTTAAAGCCATATTCTGAAAAAGGTTTAAAGAAAAGCTTGAAGGATGACTACTCATCAGTGCTCTGACGAATAATCATTTATTCAAATATGCTAAAAAGTGAGAAATTTCCAATTTCTGGGAAATATTAATTTAGAATGACTAACCATTTAATGAATCTTATTATCTTGAAACTGCTATAGTTAATCTTGACGATAAAGTAGGGCCTGGAACTTACATGGTGGTATATTAAAAATGCGGTAATAATGTTGTCTATTTTGACAGTTTCAGTGATCTGCGACCAGCCATCAATTTAATGTTAAAGTGAGAGTTGCCAATATCGAGTTAAACTATATCAAATATTAAGATTATTAATCTTACAACTGTAGTCAATTGTGCTAAAAATAAATCTTTAGAAGTACATAAGAGAATGTCATAGCGTAAAATTATTTATTGGCTTTTCAGAAGTCATGGATAAAACATTGACACTTAGTTTGTCTGGAACTTCTTCTGTATTAGAAACACAATATTCTTTACCTATTGAGTTATTATTGAGACATTATGCCGTTTTTGACTTAGTAGAACTTCTAACATTTGATTCGTTTGTAAATGTTAACGTTGGCAATTATAAATTTTGTGTGTCTTGTCAAATAGTCGTTTTCCTCACAGGCAGCTACGAACTTCGAGATATCGAATCATACGTATCACAGACCAACGATATAACTATCGTATTAAACCTAACAAAAGTACACTATGTAGTATAATCACTTGTAGTCATACAATTTATTTCAGACCGAAAGATTAAATAGGCCATCACTTTGATTTTACTAAACATGTTCTTGAAGTGAGCACAACCCACAGCTCAGATTCACCTGTAGCTATTCTTAAAGTAAACAAACTAAGAGTTTAGTATAATATTACTACTGGAGACCATATACACGTAGAAAAATTTCACATTATTTACGAAATTTTTCCAGCTTCACCACCAGGTTAATAAATCATCGAAGTACCATCACAAATTATCTATTTAGCAATAGTTAGACACATTGTTGATTATATACAAGTACGCTTAGTTGAGCCGGACGGTAATGTAGTCAATTTTTCAGAAGTTATTATCTTAAGGTACATTTAATAAACATAAATATACAGGTCCATGCACACATACACACACACACACACACACACGTATATATATATAAATATATATATATGTATATAATTATTTTTTTAAATACGTTTTAAACCTTCATTATAATAGGTATTGTGTACAACAATAAAAGCTATATAAGAAGTTCAACATGCGACCTAGCAGTCAGTCGACAACGAGCAGTCAAACTGTCAACACGTCAAAGAGAACTAACACGTCAAAACATTTAGTTTCTAAAAAGTTTAGGATTAGAAACAAAGGGCCGTGGTAGAAACTAACATGCATATTCTTGTTTTATTGCGTAAAGCATAAAATGAATTCTAAACATTTAGACTCCTGTCACCATTGATAACTCCATAGCGCACTATGAGATTTATGCTTCTCAGCCATACGCATCCGCTCCTTACAGTAACAGCCATAAAATCAGTATATTACTTTAACATCAGTGCCTATGTCTGCTACAATCCTGTAGCTCGTTACACATAAATAAAAAATGAGTTAAAGCCGATAAAATACAACAACTACAAACACTTAGCTGGTGAATAACGCCATTTGTCACCTGATTGAAAAAATTAAATACAAGATTAACGCTTTTGAGATAGATAAGTGTGAATATGTTGGTCTAACAACCTTTATAAATAATTGGTTGACACTCAGTCCAGATCAAAACGTATTGAGTCAGAATGCTAGTTGGAAGGGGGCTTATGCTTTAAGTCTAACAGAGGGTAGCTGCTTTAATGTCCTGATTTATCTTAGCATGATTTTAGTTTTTGCTAAAGATTATCGTAAGATTGTGGTCAATGTTAAACACGAACTGATACTTAAGAAATCAAGAAATAATTTAAATGCAGTAGTTTATGGTGCTATTGCTGCTGAAAATACTAATGAACCACCAACTTAAGAGGAGTTTCAAATAGTTTTACTGAAGTTTAAATGGCTCATGTCCTATGTAGTGATGTCAGATTTTCATAAAATTCGTTTGCCCGATTATTAGCAAGAAGACAAATTGATATCTATGAATTTTCGCACTTGATAGCTCTATGAATATCCACTTGCCTGCCACATCTAAGCATGTCTGGACAGTCTAGACGTCTAATCAGTTGAAAAAGGGACGTTACTTTATACAAGCTTTTTAAACAAACCGAAAGAGTTAGAGAAATGCTAGTGCTAACAAGTCGATCCCTGTTACGACTTCCCTTTCTTTGAGTATAACCCCGATTAATTGGTGGTGGTAACAATCGGCTAAGAATATTATCTGTACCAAGGAAACTCTAAGATTGGAAACAAACACACAAACAATGTTAGTGTTTATATGTCAGAGGGTGGGTTCGTTGCCCTGTGTAAAAGAGCGAAGTTCCTCAGATTGCCGATTATATAAAATATTTAAAATAATTCTTATCAAGTTTCAAAATTTATCTGTTGAATAGTCAATTAATTTCTGCACAATATGCAGCAATTGTTTTTTGATTATTACTTTATTGAATTCTCGTCGTTCTCTGAATATTCCCTTAAGTTAATTAATTTAATTTTTTTTTTAACTCATTCAATATCTTTCTAATCTAAAATCTTTTGTAATTTATTCTTGCCTTTTTTTGGGTACAGATAATATTCTCAGTTCTTATAAGCGATTTCATATCTTAACAACCATTATTCTAGTTTTTATCTTTAACTATAAAAAAAAAACTCGCAATCATACGTGGAGGACAAGGTTTGCTTAAATAAGTACAATCAATTTATTTTTAATTATCTTATAATTGTTTAATCATATGATTCTAAGAAAATTGTATTTGCAATTTCTACATGTATTAATTATATTTGAGTAATCGCGATTACTTACGTTAATTATGAAAAAAGGAAATATATAATATAGTCGATAATTTAGAATTTACTCAAAATTCATCCACCTTTGTTTAATAAAAAATTTTACATAAATGACAATTTGAATTCTCCTTTCTTAATATCTCTGCTGAGACACGTTAGGTTAGACTAGCACGAATTTTTGGTACAACCACGGAAGGTTAATGTTAGGTACCTATCCTACCAAGTCACGTAGGGTTAGGTCGTTCTCAGGGCCCTTGGGTGTCTTGAGCCCTGCTCCAGTCGTTGACCCAGGAACTTCGCCTAAGAACGTGATCGCTCACCCTAGTGCCTTGACTACTTGGGGATGCGTCGTCTCCACGCTTAAAGCGGTCGAGCACCGAAAGTCCAAGTAGGAACCAGTTAGTGGAAGGGTTATCTATAGATGGCGTGCAAACTTACTTTTCAGCTCTTGGCCTTCGTACTCAGTCTCCTTCTCTCACCTTGTGCTCGTCGTGGTAATGTACCGGTGCACGAGAGAGTTCCAGGTCTGGGTGACCGCGGATCTCCGCGTCCCAGGTTCGCTGGAAGAGGACTCTCTTTACTCTGCGCGCTAGTGCCTTTTATGCTAATGTTGTTTCCTTTTGAGTAGCAGGTTCTTCCTTCCTTGGGTGAAGACGCTCTAGCGTTTCCTTAACGTACTAGACGCACATTCCCCGCACGTGGCGTTCAAATTTGAATTTTCGTGTTTCCAATAGAAATTTCTTATAAAATGAAATATATGTATACATAAAAAAAAATGTGTACCCTTAAATTGTCTATTGGGCGGATTTTTGATTACAAGAAAATATAATAAATAGAAGAATATAAATATAAATGTAGAGCGTATATTATAAATTCTGAGTCATAGAAGTGCCCCCTTGCACTGTTATGTAAGAAATGTTAAGACTCTATCATAATTCGCAATATTATTCTTATGGTAATCTTAATTTTGATATGAGAAATAATCAGTATGCAGTATCGTATAATAATTGGCTCATTTTCAGAATCCCTTTTATTTTAAAGACCCTGCACCGTCACTTAACTGATATGATTTGGTAAACGTCACGCCTTTAATTGTTATTAATTGCTTCAAGCAAAGTGGGTCATTGTCAAATGCTTTAGTAGATGTGCGTTTGGAATTTGAATCTCATGCTAGTTTTTTTGACCAACACATTAGCCTACTGTTTAATTTTTTATGATCTTCTTTTTTAATCCAGTATAATGAGTAGAGGGGTTAGAAAACTCACGAAAAACTATAAATGCAATGCGCATGGCTTAACTTACATTATTTGTCTTTCAGTCATCATAGAGAAGGGTCAGCAGAGCAAAAATAAATAAATAAATAAACAACAACAAGAAAAATGGGAAAACTTTGAGAAGAGACACGCAGCAAAGTGGGCTTAAAAAAAATCAAAGACAAAAGCTAAAAAGTGTAAATTCTTTTTAAAAAAGATACTTATCAACATGTTGCATAAGCCGCCTGAAAGCAAATTCACCAATGACGTAAAATATCAAAATCTTTCTACAAAGGATAATGAAGACAAATCATATTTGATGAATTTAGCAGAAAAGTTTTTAACTAATAAGACATCGGTCCCTTAACGTAAAGGTTAAAAGCAATTGTTATCCACGAATCACATATCATAGTGGTGGGGTAAATACACAAAAGCTGATGTATGACTCTGCTAACATTATTTATTTATCATCCGTCATCGGACAAGGTCAGAGCGTAGAAAAGAAAGAGTATGATAAAAAATACAAAGAATCTGGAAAGTTTTCTGACAGGTATATCAAGTGGACTAAACAGTAGAAAAAAGAATTAGAAAAGTAATAAGAAATATAGATTAAATAGAAAGTATTAAAAAATACAATAGTTAAAAGTTTATAAGCAAATAATGAATTACATAGTTTATATGCGAGAATTTAAACAACCTGTCAACAACTTAGTTTTTAAGAAATTAGCTATACTACCACTATATTCTGATGGCAAACCCATAGTATTTTACTTTAAGGAGCAATTTTCATGGCAACGACTATCAAATAAATACAGAAGAGAAAACTTATGGTTAGAACATTGTTTTTATGGTATACCGTGGGAGTCAGAAAATTTCCTTTTTAATACTATAGGAACAATTCTGCGACAGCACTTACACGATGCAAGAAGATTGCATGTATTTGCATTACTGAGAGAACAATGGTTAAAGAGATTTAAATAAAAAGCTTACGATATAACAGATTTAGGCTATCCTCTGACCGATAAAATAAAACTGGCCACTGTTTGTTCTCATCATTATGGAGCGTACAAAGAAAACTGTGCAAATTGTACCGTTTGACTGTACAAAAAGTTTTCTTGTGATTTGCCTGAGTCTAGGGAATGGGTGTAAACATTGATTTTCTATTATTCTATTTAATATGCTTTTACTTTACAAACGCCATCTAGCATTCAATCGACAAACTAATTTACTTTTCTACGCTTTTTTCGGAGAGGGAAAATTCGATGGTTGTACCTCACGGATAAAAGCATTTGATTGGGGCTTTTATCAAGCTTGCCACAAAATAAACATCATAATAACGTAAAACTCCTTTAAATGATTTTAAGGGTGTAAGCAATATAAGAGGCATGTTTAAGTGATTTTTGAGTTACTTTTTAGTTACCTTTAACATTGTCGTTAAGCTATCTTGAAGTCATTTTCACGACAATATCAGATGATCCTTAAATCATATTCAAGTTATCTTTTAGACATTGACACTTTATGTCGATAAGACAGTGCGATACCATTTTTATAACATGTAAGTATTAGTACACTAAGAGATACCTTCCATTTACGTGCACAGTGTACGTTTGGCGTTCAGCCGCGTGGTGGCATGTCGACACCCAACTACCTGAGTAAATACTGAGCGCTCACTCAGCTTTCAGAGAAACAAATTTTGTTCACTCATAAATCTGAGTGAACGCACTTGACGGGCCGTACGAGTGTCTAACCGTCACTGAGAATATCATACGTATAAATGTACGTACACGCGATAGACATTGCTGATTTCGAAGAACAGTATTTCTTCAAGTATTTCTTCAAGAAAGTGTTGTTACTGGAGCAGGAAAAGTTGACTAATTAGTGTAAGATAAGTATTTTTTACGTGCTTCTGATTCACTTAAAGACAATACTAACAATACCTCTATAATTCAGAGTGAGTATACTTGTTGTTTGTCTTTTTTTTCATGTGCCGTTATAAGTGATAAGTTAAATAATATTTTTTCAGTTCAATGCTATTGTGGCATGTGCAATTTGAAATAAATGGCAAGTGCAACATAAGATGACAGATGCATTTGTCAGCTCAATTTTGAGCAACTGGGGATTAGAAGATTTGGTACCAATCTTTGGCTTCGATACGCATTTTTTTGCTTATAGCGTTTTCAAAAATTTAAAAAAAAAAAAAGTTATCTCTTATAAAAAATTACATGACCGATATCCTTGTATAATTGTTAAAAAAGACGATTGTTTGTACGTTGCCCCTAGGCATCGATTGTAAAGTCTAGTGCGACGAATTAAAAAATATTAAAAGTTATCGAACGATTTATTGATGAAATAAAGTTTTGTAAAAAAAAAATTCTGTCTTACACTTATTACTTAAATTTAATTTCTTGTACAAGTAATGATAGCAATGCTGTCACCCTTTAAACTAAAATGATAAACATCATGTATATCTATGCACATATAAATACGTATGTATACATATGATATTCTCAGTGTCGGTTAGACACTCGTACGGCCCGTCAAGTGCGTTTACTCATATTTATGAGTGAACGAAATTTGTTCCTCTGAAAGCTGTGTGAGCGCTCGGTATTTACTCAGCTAGTTGGATGTCGACACGCCACCACGCGGCTGAACGCCAAACGTACACTGTGCACGTAAATGGAAAGTATCTCTCAGTGGACAGGTAGTTTCCCACTCTTCGATAGCACAGTCGATAGCATACCAGTCTAACAGCCTGGAGACCGAGGCTTAAATCCTGTACGAGGGAATTTGAATTTTTTATGACATAAATGTTATATTTAACTAAAATATTTAATTTAAATATTAAATTAAATATTTTGCTATATTTGATCCGTTGGG
>NW_019384257.1:1787588-1804886 GCF_000648655.2 Copidosoma floridanum | reverse complement strand
ATAAAATTAAGTTCTGAATATTAAAGATAAAATAAATATATTACTGAACTGTAAATGAAAATAAAAAATGAAAAATAAAAATAACAATGGAATAAAAATGATTTCAAAATCTGAAACCTTCTTAAATTATATTTTAAACAGCCTGTGTTCGTCACCACGCAGGAACTAACACAGGCACGGATGGAGGGGCGTGCAAAAGCATGGATCTTTGATGAAGGGGAGGTGGCCGAGGGCCAGTATGGGTTGGGGCGGCCGAGTCCCTGTGTGGGTAAGGTGGCCCAGTCCCTGCGCAGGGATGGGCCAGTGGGGTGGCCCAGTTGCTGTATGTGTGAGGTGGCCTAGTTTCTGCTCTGTTTATCTATTAAGCAGCGAGTAGGCGTCCCCAGATTTTTAGTTAATAGTCGCTTGAGTTAATAATTAATAATATATCATATCATAGAGTGGCCAGTCATCACCTAAATCATTGAATATCATGCGCTTGTTTTATGACCTAACAATATTTTACTTTACTAAGGGGCCAGTAGGCACTTCAGATGAAGGCGTGATACATCATTGTTCTTTTGATTGACATTATACTATTAAGTTGAGTAACCAGTAATCATTCCAGGTCATTAGGTGCCAGACGATCAATATATAAATAATTAATAAATTGGCAATGGCCAGTCAGGGCCTAAGGTCATCATGAAATAGGCTTATGTATTAATCATTAGCAATAAATTGTGTTAGAGTAGCTAGTAAGCACTCCAGATTGTCGAGCAGGTGGTTGTTTTATTCATTACCAATATATTATCTCATTAAGGAGCCACAAAGATCTACTGGTAATCAGGTGATAGGTCCTTGTAGTCATAATTAACAATCTCTTATTTTATACAGCGGCTTGTAAGCGTCTTAAATTACCAGGTGATAGGCCCTTGCGTTATCAATGAGCAATTAATTTTTTAATAAAATGGGCATTAGGCACTACAAGTTATTAGTTAATAAGCAATTGTTTAAATGACCATTATTTTTATGTGTAATAGAGTGGCTAGTAACAGCTCCAGGTGTTTGGGTAATAGGCGCTTGTGTTCATAATTTACAATACATTATTTTGTAGAATTCCCAGTAAGCGTTTTAGATTATTATGTGATAGGCGTTGGTTATTATATAATTCACAATATTAAATTCAATTGAGTTCCTAGTAAGCACCCTGAGTCATTGGTTGATACGCGCGTGTTTTGTCAATATAACCACTTTTTGTTTTTGCGCAATGCTGGTACCGTTTATCGAAGCACTGCACCAAAGTTTCTTGATATGGAAGGCTTCACATATATACCTGAAAGCATGAAGCGTTTATGTATGGAAATCTCAGTATACATTTACGACAACTCTGTACAGCACAATATGGAAAGTGGCCTATACGTTGTTGGTAGTGCTACATGGCTTGATATGGAAAGCCCCATGTATAGGTATATATTTGAAAATTTAGTTAATATTTGAAAATTTATTTGTTTGTGCTACTGTATGCAGTAACATCATTATAAATGTATCAAAAAAATATTCTGCCAGTAGATCAATTAACTGCAGATCATTCGACAGACGCACTAACTTGTCAATGGATTTTAAAATAAAACAGAAAGATTATCTTAGTTAGAAGTCAGTAAATTCATACTTAATTTTAGAAATATATCGTCTTACAATAAAAAATTTTACCGATTAATACGCACTAATTTGTTGATAGATTTTAAAATAAAACAGAAAGATTATCTTCGTTACAAGTCAATAAATTTATACTTAATTTTAGAAATACATCGTCTTACAATAAATACTTTTACCGATTAATAGGTCAACGGTCATAAACTAAAAAGCCTGCGGTATATTATATTAAAATACTTGAAACCCTTTTCATTCCCTTGGATACATTCGAGATATTTTTCTTCTGTTACAAAATATTTGGAGCATTTCTTGGCTTTAAAGCAGTATTTAGAAGGAATTAAAATATTCAGAAATACTTCAACCATTTATTGTATGGGACATATATTGGGAGCTGTTTTCAACCAACACTAGACTTTTATAGAATTTTTTAAATGTCAACTTGGGCTTAAAGCACTTTTTGAGTATCAGATGATACCTGGAGCCACTTTCGGCCATTAATAATTATTCTGAGCTCTTACTGGCTGTTAAAAAACTGGTTGCCTTTTTTCAATCCAGCAGTAGAAGAAGCATTTTGCGGCTTCTAAGAACTTTTGAAAGCACTTTTTTAGTGTCAGGAGATACTTGAAGCCCTTTCTTGGTTACTTAAAAGTTTATTAGTAGTAGAGTGAAACTACCTTAATTTTACGTGGCCATATGGCTTTGAGAGCACTTTTTTTCTAAACTATCAAGACATATGAGGATAACGATTTGCTGTCAATGGTTACTTAGAACTTTTTTTGGACTTAATAGCATTTCATTTCAATTAATGACGAACACTTATAGCTTTTTTCCGCTATGTAAGGTTTTTTATAGATCTTATTGATAAATGAGCCATACTTGTAACAGATTTCAAACATGTCAAAATACTAGAAAACACATCTTGACTATACAAAAACATTATTTACGCATCTTCTTACTACCCTGAGACACTTAAAGCACCCTTTGGCTGTCAACAAATTCTTTAGGATATTTTTATTAATATCGTAGTGAAGAAGTAACGTACAAGTTTGCATTTTTCTTTCAATATACGATTTTTTATGCTTATTTATAAATGACAGTAAAACCTGAAGTGAAGTCTGATAAAAATCTAAATTTCCTTGAGATTCTCAAGTATTCTGATATTGAAGGTTGTCAACTAATAAGATATAACCATTATAAATACTCCCTTCCTATTAAACTCGTAGTACATAGAAGAACTAAACTAAAAGTACAAAATTTTATATGAAAACAAAACTTTAATAGTATACTACTCACCTAGGGAGGAAGAATAAAGAATGTCTCAGATAGCAGAAAATTGACGCCCTCGGCTTCGACTTGGGCGATAAGTATGCGATCTGAGGGATTTTTTGCTTCCTCCCAGGGGTTGTATACGATTTTTCACCATCTATACGCCATGAGAAGCAATTTTGGTCCCCCAAAGCAGAAGTTTCTTCTTTCGGCACACTATCGTAAAAGGTTATAAGCTCTTATTACAATATGAGGTGCGAGGTTTAGCCAGCTTAGAACAAATAAATAAAAATATGTTACAATTTTTCAAGCTTTACAGATCGTAATAGTGATGGAAAGTCGTATCAAAAATCGACAGAATTATGTATAAATAATATCGTACGGTTCATATAATGAAGCTCATAAATTTAATTCGCAAAAAAACAAACAAAAACAATAATTCAGCTACAAAAACAAAATAGTAGGGTAATGGAATACGAGCTTATGTTTTAAAATTATATTTCCATAGGCGCGTCTTACGTGAGCGTAAGTCAACAATTGTATTATTCTGTCCTTAAGAAAATATAAAACAAAAGTAAACTTCGGATGTTACTCCCGCTTTACATTACTCCCCTCACTGGATCGAACCACACCAGTTCTCTCAATACCACAATCCAAACTTTTTTAAGTTTATTAAATTTTGTGTCTTGTTCTATAGCCGTACTTGTAAGAAAAAAGACAAACTTTCTAACTAGATAAGAACCCCAAACATTCTGCAAGCTCATTAAGTTCCTTTACAACTCTCCTTTAAGCAATCCTGATATGAGAAACTTGATTACGTTTTTTTTCTGGTACGGTTTATTACTTATTTTTAGTGTTAATATTTATACACTGTGTAATCATTGATGTAGTTTAATTATTAAACGAATATTTGTTTAAGTAACTTATTTTTCTGTTTCATGATTCTTATTTAACGTAGAAATAAGTATATTCAAGTGAAGCAGATTTCTTATCAATTACTAGTTTACCATTAATTTGTTACATTTTTAAAAGAAAAATATTTTTGCATACAATTTATATAATTTTTTTTTTTTTTTTTTGTAGTTGATAAGCACATGGATTAGTTTTAAATGCATTTTATTCATTTCCAGTTTCTGCATTCGTAATGAAGGTAATTTTTCGACTTAAGAATATTTAACACAGTTAGCTGGGAAAAAATTCAGAGAGGAAAAAGAAATCCGAATGTATGCAACAGTGCTGGCCATTATTTTTCCCATATGAATATACTTATATACACACCTTTACGCATACTTGACACCTTTTTCCTAGTATTATTAAAAAAAAAGTATTGATTAATTAAAAAATTTAATTGGTTCATTTAGGAGTTATTTTTTGTATAAAATAAAGTTACGAGACGTCTACAGATAATATAAATGCAATTTTACGTATTTTTGTAAAAGGTTAATAAATTGCAACTTTTTTGAAGTTCTTTTTATACTTTTTTAAATATACGTTATATGTTTGAAGAAAATCTGTCCAAAAAAATTTTATGTAGAACTGTGACTGAAAGGGATATTTACTGATATGTAATACCATTTTATTCAGAAAAACGGTGCTATTAAGATGTTTTTTCTAATTTTTTTGGATACAAATATATCTGGGATGTTCAATTAGGATTAAAAATGAATTTAAGATCGTATGTAACAGATGTCAGCGTGATATTAGTGATGTAATTAGCATAGGTGGTAGGGAATTGTTTTGAGATTATAGGAAGATTTAAAAAAGAAGCACACAGTTTTGTACTCACTGCTTAGATATTGTTTATATTGTACTGAGCCGTAACAGATGGTTTGTAATCGTAAAAAAAGCATTAAAAATAAGCAGTATGCTCAACAAAAAATTAACATAGCTTTTAACGTTAGTAATAGTCTTTATTTACTAGTGTAAGATAACAATAAACTATTATAAGGACACAATTGTAGGTATGTAACGGTTATAAGCAGAAATCGGGTTGTGACGCACCACAGAAGTGTGAATTTTGAAAGAAGTCGTAATGAATATGGATTAATAGAGAGAGCAAGATTTTGTTATTTAAATAATAAAAGGGTTGGGAATGAGTGATAATTAGTACGATAGCAAAAAAAAAATCTGAACACAAAATAACATCATTTTTTTTACAAATTTGTTTATTGATGTCTGTTCCACGAAGTATATAGTATACTTATACTGTTGCCATAATAGTACAGTATTGTGATTAGCACATTGGCATAATGTTCATTGACAATAAAACTCATTATTAAAATTGCACTCACGCAAAAACCTATGTTAGAAGTAATGCTTGGTCAATTTATCTTTTAGTTTGCGATATTGCACTTTTTTAAGAATTGTCAAAGTTATTTTGGGCAAAACAAACTAAAAAATCCATCTTACATATTTGAAATAATTTAATAAAAATCATATAAACTTTCCTCAAATTTTCTACCTTAATATTGCAGTGAAATTTCAATAGTACTGAAATTTAAGGTTATATCACCGTGCCACTTACCAATCGCGCGTGTAAGCCTTATGACCTAAGGGGTATTATCTGATCGTGTGGAAGACACACAGACACGTTCGTATACATAAAACTAAGGGACATGCTACAGCCAGGCACCTGCGTACGTGTACTCAACACAATGCTTACCCCTAATCAACAAGTACTCTCCTCTAAATTGAAGAATCCCTTCATCCACTATTATGTAAGATTTAAAAAAAACTAGAGCCACTACTATTTCGAAAATTTGTACTAAAAAAAGTAGAAAAAATAACGATTTTTTTCCTTTTTAACATTGCTTAATGGTCTCCTGGAAGCGTTATCCTTAACATCTGATTTTGCCAATAGAATTGAAGATCTTTGGTTGCCCTGAAGAGATAACAAAGTTCCTTTTGTTGCACTGCAGTTTGGGCTGATCCATGAGGTTCAGGGTAAAACCAACAAGATACTCGCTGATTGAACACTTTAAATTATCTCTGCCACTCATACTGCTTTCACCAGTTCTTCCAATAGGCGTCACTACAACGCAGATAGCTAGAAAAGTCGGTGCCACGTTGTCCATAGTTGTGACAGAACATGGCTGTCGCCAGAGCCTGACACATCTCACGACCATGCCCTGGTGCTTGGTAGAAGAGGCACATACCAGGCATCACCAGTAGGTCTACCGATGGATTAATGTCGATTTCCTCAAGTAAACATCACTCTGTGCAGATGCATGGAAAGCTTTAGATGAGCTAAGCTTAAGTTCTGCTCCTTCGTTTGACGGGTTTGAAGGCCACACTTACTGCCAATCACAAGGTGGTGGCGATAATTCTGTAGGAATTAATTGTCTTGACCCACTACAAACTTTCAATGGGGTTAATTTTTCTCCAAGTTTTTCAGAATTCCTTCCAGAACCTTATTTCTTTGACCCTATTGGTAACGCTGTCCGTTTGAGCGTGACCATCAGTGTGACACTTGACCATAACTTTCTCCCTAAAGTTGAGAAACAGACAGCGGTTCTTTGAGAGTGGACTCTACAAAACGTTGCTTCTTCAGCATCGGTCGTTGCTGCTCAGCAATCCTAAAATGATTAGGAGTTATCATTCGATGATTGGAGAGCCCGCTTCCAACGAATATTTTTCTGATCCAACCTCCAAGCTGGTCTGGCCCAAAATGGAACCACACTCAGCAACTCGCATTTGAGCTCGTTAACGAAAACCATGACTTGGGCCAGAAGTGAAATAAATGAGAGAAAGCAAGTATTGTGCCCATTGAATAAATAAAGTACCAGAAAAACTAAGTGTTAATGCTTCTTCTATGATTATCAAAGTGAAGTTAAGAGGTTTCTTTCGATGTACGAAAATTATAAATGTCTTAAATGAAACATTAAGCACTAATGACCGCAGTTGCAAGAATTATGAAAACTTTCAAAATCTCATGCAAAAATTTAAAATAAACTTAGTCTTAACTGACAGCAATCCTAATGCTTTAATATGCGAGTGATTGAATTATACTTTTTAAAATTTGATGTGGAAAGTATCTACTTTTGAAGGCTAGTATAAATGTTTCAATTTGTCACAAACGTTAATTAAATTATGTAACAATAAACAACATCGAGCAATTGGTTTTTGCACTGAAAGACACTATTGCTGAGAATAAAGTTTTAATGATAAGAAAATTTTAAAATGAAACATGTTAAAATACCAGTTAGCCAAAATTTTAAATTAAGTATAAAGTACGCATCAGCAAAATAAAAGCATTTAAAAAAGATTATACTTTAAATTAGTTGACTACAAAATCAACAATTACGCATGTAGCAGCAACAAATCCAATGACGTACCAACACAATTATAATTAAGATCAACCTTCTTCTGAAGGTAAGTACAAGCAAGATATGCAGAAAACAAAGCATCGAAGTACTTGTCTTGTGGAAAATATCCTCTGAAGACGTGGTAATTAGGTTTTTCTTAAGTGGTTAGGCTTTGTCAGTACTTATAATAGTTAGACTGATCAATCAATTATAAATAGCTACAATTTTTAAATCGTTAAGACATAAAAATTGTAAGAGTGTAATGTTTCTAAATAAAAACTCAGAATTGCAAGGAATGTTGCATTTTTTTCATATGACACATAAAGAAGTACAATATGTCTTCTTTTACACGCAGTAAACTATTTAATTTTTTTACAGCGTCTACGAATCAATTGTAAAATTAGGTATTGCTAGAGAAAGCTGAACTTTTTCTAGTCTATAGGAAAATCTAAGATTCGTTATCGAACTTTGCAACCATCTTTGGTCTAAATTAAGCATTTACCGTTCCTAGTTTTGACACCATATAGTTTTAATTTAAAATTATTTAAAAAAAAAATAAACGGTACATATTTGCATGAATACTTGTACGTAACAGATATTGTGTGCAGGTACACACAAGTAATTAAAAATAATATTTGTTACTTTTAATATTTCTTGATTTTCTAAGCATCATTTGACATAAAAAAATCCTAACTAAAGATGATGTCAGCTTTCGTTAATTTCGCTAATTAGTAAAATGATCGTGTTTGGTCGTGACACATCTTTATTGAGATTATTGCATTCACCATAGGCTTCGGCTCATATAAAGGTGTTCACTTTATTCTTGACTGATGCAATAAAGCAACTTTTTTTCTAGCTTATTTTGCCTTTTTTGCTACCTCCTGTATCAATTCTTTATCCTTATTAGGTGCTTCTTCCCCATCAAAATGACCCTATATTCAAGTATCTTTACTATTAGATTGTAAATAACGTTTGTCGTTGTATGCATGTAAATGAATTTTCGGAATGAGGTTCCTTTTCTCTTGACATGAGTTTTAGGTGAATAGGAGCTGTACCAAAAAAAGTATAACAAGACTTTTTTCCAACCACGCTGTAGTAATACCACGGTGTAAACAGCCATTTACATTACCACACGCAGCTATTTCTCGGTTGCTGCATGCGCACTGTAGGAATCGATACTTCTCTTTCATTCAGCCTCTATTGGTTATACTCGGCCAGTAGCTCCTTCCCATGCCACATACTGTCAGCACTACCTACACATTTACAGATGCAGCTGTAAGTGCATAAGTATAGATTGACTCGGCGTAGGAGGTATTAATCCCTCCCCACTCCGCACACAAAGTGCTATGGCACAGATTGCACTAGCTATAAGAGCGTCTGTTCAGCCCTTTGCCCAAAACAAAATTAGATTTCATTTTATATTCTTTAGCTAAGTAAAATTGAGCAGAATTCTTCCAAAAATACAGAAATAATAGTTTTGTCCTAATCAGAAGCATGATTCATTTATTTACCTAAAAGCTTATGACTACTCGCCCATTGTTTATTTAGTTCTTTGCTTTTATTCTGTTTTTCACTGCTCGTAGAGCAATTTTACGACTGTCAATCTTTTTGTCATAACGTTTCTGATGAAGTTCTTTCTTTTGGAAATTTATAACGTTTAAACTGCTGTTTTAGAAAAATAATTGCGCTAATGTGTTGATACAGTCACAATAAATTTTTTTACTAATCTCGTATAGCAAGTGCCAACATATAACCAAATTTATGACTGACCTCTAACCTAATACATACCTAAATAACTAACTTATTTGTTTAGTTTACTCATTAAAACGTGTTGTATTTGTTTTTAATCGCCCTATAAGTTATCGTAATTTATTTTGTACAAGATCAAAATATTACATCGAAAATTTTTATACTTTATCAAGTTTGTATTTTATTCTATACATTACGTCTAGATATAGCCAACGTCTATAAAAAAAAAAAAATTCAACTCCGTTGTGACCAGGCGATTGGAGACACTTTATGGTTGGTTCTGTTATTTTTTTTGTGAATAGCTGATAATAAAACGATCTAATAATTCTTTGATCTCAAGTGATGTTAGAATTGTTCTGTGAACAGTTGATGTAATCTTTGAAGGTTATCGTAGCCTCTACTACAATGTTTTTTACATCTACATAGTTTTTAAATTGTTTTGATTTAAAAGTTTCAAGCTACAGATTTTACTTATGAACCCAACAAATCCTGACATTGTTTTGGCATTACATCCATCCTTCATAAGACCAACACATTTTTTGTGTAAACGTGGCACATTCAAATTATAATTGACAGGACAGTCTTATGAATCAATTTTTCTGATATTCTTACAGATCATTTCATAGATTTTTTTAATTTTTTTTTTATGTATAAGGATATCGGTGTCAAAATACAATAGTTTCTTTTGATCTTTCCTTTGATCTCTCACAACGTCATAATGAAATCGATACGCAATTGTTTTTGACGTGTCTGAGACACTTAATCTTGTTTACATATGTANGTGGGTAATCTATAGATATATATATATATATATATATATATATATATATTTAATATTAAAGTGATCTGCGTCCAGCTCCTTCAATAAGGGCACTACTATGGGCACTTAGCACTTAGAAAAGGGACAAGGAAAGGGATAGGAGGGGCCTCCCACTACTGGGAGGGGGTAGGGAGAAATTAGGCAATTTTTGCTGTGAGAAGGTCACCCGAACCGTCCTGGAGGAGCATTGCGTGGTGAAAAAGTACATGTGAAAAATTACAGAGGTACTTGCCCGAAAAATTGCACTTACCAGGAATCAAACTATGGTCTTCCACGTGCCAATCTATGACCTAGCCAATTGAGGTGCTGTGCACTCTATATTTATATTGATAGCTATCTCGGTAGGGCTTTTCACACAACCCTTCACAGCTCTCCACAGATCTCGACAGACCCCCATTGACCCCCAGCACCCCCTACATAATAAAGTAAAAACACGTCATTGTTTTGCTTATTTTAACACATTGAAATTTTTTTCCAAAAAACCCCTACAGCCTCTCGCATACCCCCCAGACCACCCAAGGTGCCCCACTGGCCCTCCACACATTTATTCATGAGCCCCCACTACCTCCACACGATTCTTGGGGAACCTGGCAGGGATTATACAGTCTTTTTTGGAATAATATGTCATATATATTTTTGTACTGTCAAAATGCTTATTCCTAAAGAACGTTAACTAATAAGAACAAGGTTTTTTTTTAATGAACTTTTTTTTTCTTTTATTTTTTTCATAGCTACGGAGGCTAATAAATGGGCATTATACATACAAATAATTTTTAACCATTTTATTTATACAACTAAAAGTATGATGAGGAACCAATTCATATTACATTATTTAATATAATTCTTGGAATAAAAACTTTATTGCTAACTTTTTCTTCCGTAACTATTTCATCTTCTACGTTGTACTTCAAAAATTTAGTAATTTTGCAATTGTGCATCGTTACATAAGCCGTCAAATATACTTTAATTTCAAATAAATATTACTCATTAACCTTTTTTTTTAATGAAGTTCATGAAGTGGCAAGCCTTTACGAGTATTGTTAAACATTTTTATGTACATAAATACTATTAACACCTTCATTCGTTGCATTATCACTGCTGTAATAAGTTTTAGTGTCTCTATTTAATTTACTTAAAATCTTATTGTTTAAAAAAAAGTGTATTTATTACGTAAAGTTAGCATTAAATTACTACCGAAACATTTGCTGTGATTACCAAATACTTTGGTCTGTACCTGGTGATGTCTGTACATCATCTGTTATCCAGGATTTCGAATGTTAAATGTTTCTTTGTCCCCTTCTTTAATTTTTAACAATAATTTTCATATTGTTTAACGCAACTACAGAAAAATTTATATTAAAATTATAATACAATTTATGAACAATTTTACAGGTTGCATTATAAATGCTGTGTACCGAGTACAGCATGTCAATGTAATGGTGTTTTATTTATTATTTTCAGTCAAAGATGTAGGATAGAGTACAAACGATCGACAAAAATTTTAAACTCTAGCAGAAAATCTCACGTTGCTTCAATTTTACTTATATCAAACTTCTTATTGACCAAATAGTAAAATTGTAAGTCTCATACCCTATGCTGAAAGATTAGCGCAACAACATTTTTTGAATGCACATATTATGATAGAAAGCAATAGAATAAGCTTTTTTGGCAATAACCAAAAAATTATAAAAATTGAATGTTATCAAGTTTTAATAGATCACGTAACGCGTAGCGCCTCAAATAACCTGAAAAATTAAAAAAAAAATAAATTTGGAAATGTGTTTATTTAAACTATAACATACATCAGTGGTACTAGATACATGCAAAAACATTATTTAGATGCCATGGCAATAATGCGAAAGTTTTGACGGCCTGATTTTTTTATTACCGTAACAGTTAACCCTAAATGAAAATAAATAAATCAAATTTTAAAAAACTTTTTCAATGGTACCACTCCAAATAATACACCGAATATAACTGTTAGATTATTTTTTACAAAATTAAAATTAATTTTAGACGAGAAAGTCACAATATTTTTGAAAAAGTCACTCCTTACGTTTACCATTGAATTACAAAAGAAAAATTATCTCATTTCTGTATCATTGTAGTATTGCATCTAAACAATAAACTATTGACTACTACAGACATAGATGAATTCATTTTAGCGAAAATTCCACTTATTTCACAAATAAAAAGATTAGTTATTAGACGCATAATTCATGGACCTCATGGTAAAGATAGTCCATGTCTTACTAGTCATCCAAAAATTTGTACAAAAAAGTTTCTGAAAAACTTTACTAATCGTAATTTGTTTTCACAAAAAAAGGATACCCAAATTACAAAAAAAGTGACCATAAATTTAATAATTACACATATAGAATCAAAAATAGACAATAAAAATTGATAATTGAGTTGACAATTCAATGGTAGGACCATACAACCCATTTTTATTAACGAAATATAATTGCTACAAAAATGTTGAGTATTGTGCATCCATTGAAAGTACAAAGTATATTTCTGATTATGCTTATTATGGAGGATATAACTTATAATAAAGGATAATAAATGTGATACCGGTAATAAAAAAGACAGTGTAGAAATTTTTGATGAAATATCAGAGCATGTAGATTTCCTGTATTTTAGCCCCATGAAAGCATCATGGCAATTGCAAGAGTTTTCTTTGTGTGGACGAAGTCATTCTGTAATTAATTGACCGGTACATATTGAAAATAAACAAAAAATAGTTTTTCAAGAAAAGAATATGTTAAAAGTAACATAAAACACTGAAACGGCATTAACTGCTTGGTTTAAATAAAATGAAATAGATAGTTTTGCAAAAAAATTAGAGACGTGAATATTCTAGAATGAAACTTTTTCAATAGAACGGTAAAAATTTGGGTTAGAAAAGGAAAAGTTGGACGTAATTTAGCAATAGGGTGAGTAAATATAGTGTCATCGAAGACTTTCAGCTTTTTTTTATTTTTAGTTTAAATTGAACAAAAGGAGTTTAATCCTCTAAAAGTTCTAAAACAGTTAATAATATATATTACAGTGCGTTGAGGTATACTGTTATTGCTTAAGGTTATGGTTTTTGAAATCCAAAGACGTTTGTGCTAAGTCTAATGGGAATTACTCCGAAAATTTTTTATTCAAGATTTAAAAGACGAAGAAGAAAATAATGCCTTATCACATTCAAATAAAATCTTTACACGTAGAAAAAATTCATGTAAAAATTATGGATTACCAGAAGTGAATGAAACAGTAAAATCTGAAAATATTGAGGACAACAAGACTGTTATTTATTTATAAACAAATTTTAAGGATCTATTTGCTTATCTAAATAGTGATTAAAACATACTTTGTAGTAGAATTATTAACAGTGAAACAAATATATATTTTATTGATGGTCTAGGAGGTTCTGGGAAAACACTTTTATACAACACATTAATTTTTTTTGTCGTTCAAAAAAAGATGGTTCATATCTATGGCTTAGATAGGAATCGCTATAACTTTATTACCTAAAGAAATGTTAAGTCATAGAACATTTTGATTACCATTAGATGTCAATAACATTAAAACTTCTCTCTTAGAATACAAAGCTGATTAAAAAGAAATTACGAAAAGTAAATATCATTATTGTGGACGAAGCCTTCATGAGCCCCAAAAAGCTTTGGAGATAGTAGACGAAACTTTGAAAATTTTATGTGATATCAATATTCCATTTGATAGAAAGTTATTTATCTTAAGAGGCGATTTCAGACAAATACTCCCGGTGATCAAGCATAAGTGTGGATGTTTTATGATTAGTGAAACTATAATGTATGTATTTCTATGAACACTGTAAAATTATTAATTTAAAAAGTAATATCCAGTATACAGATTTACAAATTGTATTATTGATAATGGACGTTGCAAATAGATCAATAAAGTCTTTTGAAATTCAACAGGGATGAAAAACTGATGACGTTTCCAAAAAAATTTGTAGAGATGGTATAAGTAGCTGCCTATACAAAGTAGTTCTAATAAATCATAACGAACTTTCGTACATTTCAAATAATTAAATTTTTAGTTTTATTAAAGGAAAAAAATATACTTATTACAGCATGGATTATGCAAAATATAAAGGTAGTGATCATACTAATAAGAATGTAAACATAAATTTCTCTCTAAAAACTCCAATTAATATACATTAAGGATGACAGCCACGTGTTATAAATTTTAAAGTAGATGCTATTGTTATTTTAACAAGAAGCTCGAGTATATTTAGTTGATTGTGCAATGGCTATATATAACGTATAACAAAATTATTTAAATATAATTTAGAAGCAGAAACAATAACTGATAAGAAATCTGGTGATAAAGTTTTCATTTCAAGAGTTACGGTTAATACTGATTATAGTTCATTTTTACCGTTTATTATACACAGAAAACAATTTCGAATAGTTCTAGCTTTTTTCATGACAATCAATAAATCGCAAGGTCAAAGTCTTGATAAATTACGATTTTACTACAAAAGACCGTGGTTTTCTCACGGTCGACTATACGTATTCGTACCAAGATATAAAAGTCCTGAGAATATATTTATACAAAATGATTCGGAGAACCAAGGAAACATTGAAAAAGTTGTATGGCAAGAAATTTTTGATCGTTAATGATTTTTTTGTTTGTTTGTTTAAGTATATTTCTCATAATTCTTTATTTTACTTCAAGGAATAAAGTTTCTTAAACATAAGAAATGCATCTTGAAAGTTAGAATTTTAACAGGTAAAAGCATTAAAATATCTGATGTATTAAGAACCGTATTTTTCAATTTTTACATTAAATAAAAAATTAATGCTTTCATTACGAGATTTTTCATGCATATTATAACTCTGACAGTCATCTTGAATTTGAGCCAAAAATTAATCTCACGAAATTAAAGAACAGGACAGCTTTCAATTTCGTACTTAAAAGTCTATAATGACAAAAATCGTCGTATATTTTCAATCGCCGATTTCATNAGGCATCATCGTCGGTAAAAATAATAACCATGATCTAACATTGAATAATGTGATCTGCTCTGAATCCTTGTCGGGAAATTTACTTTCTTTGAGAAAATTTGTGGATTCAGGCCTGGCCATATACCTCGATAATAACAAAATTGATATATTTAACCTGACTTCGAACGAGTCATTCGTCACAGGAGTCTATCGACAGCCATACTGGATTGTTTAACTAAATGTTCACAATGAAGATAAAAACAAATTTGACAGGAAATTTGCATGTCTAGTGACGAATAGCTCGGGTAAACCTCGGTATAATACATGAAGTAAAGCTATAACAAAAGACAGTGAACAAGACAGAGACTTAAGTAAAAATGTCGAGCAAGAGGAAGCTATTGGAAATCCGTTGGCACTACATCCCATNAATTTGACAGGAAATTTGCATGTCTAGTGACGAATGGCTCGGGTAAACCTCGGTATAATACACGAAGTAAAGCTATAACAAAAGACAGTGAACAAGACAGAGACTTAAGTAAAAATGTCGAGCAAGAGGAAGCTATTGGAAATCCGTTGGCACTACATCCCATAGGATCTTGCTTTGATAACTCAGTTAATGACTGTAAGCTTCTGAATCCAGATAAAATAAGCATGGACAATACACCCATTAATGACAGCTATAAAACTCTTGAGAAGACAAGCCCCATTGACGAGGCCATCCTATGGCACGTGAGATAAGAGCATGCTTCCCTCGCTTATCTAAAGGCATTTCAGAAGAAATTTTCGAATTGCAAAGATCTGAAGAAAGTCATATTTGATGACAGTATAGCTAATTGTGATGTATTCTCCAAGGCAAAATTCAACTAACTTCCGGCTAAGACAGTTAGAGCGAGATCCACCGCTCCCCTCCAAATTATTCATTCGGATACCATGGGTCTCATAAGTCCAACTTCATACCCCAAACGCTACAAGTTTGTGTCAGTGTTTGTGGATGATTATTTAAGAATGGCTATGGCATATCCAATGAAAGCTAAAAGTGATACAGGGATTTGCTTGGAAAATTTTCTCCGAATTGCCAGAAACATCTTGGGGTATGACGCCAAGTTCTGCTATCTTAGGTCTGACCAAGGTACGGAATTCACTGGTGGCCATACCGGAGAGGTCTTAAAGGAACTGGGGGCCGAACTGCAGCTAGCCAGCTCGGATACACTGGAACACAACAGGACGGCAGAACGATTCAACCAGACAATAGCAAAGAAGACAAGAGTCTACATGTTCGACTCCGGTCTCCCAGAGAACATGTGGGACTTGGCTCTGAGTGCAGCAGTTTATGCTTACAACCGAACACCTCACAGGTTGAATGGAATGGAGATTCCGTTGGTAAAATTTGCACCGCATAAGAATCTTAATATCAAACAACTGAAGCGGTTTGGGTGCTTGGGATACATGAAGATTCAAAGAAATTCCGGCCCGAAGTTCAGTCCGTTAGCTCAACGAATTGTTTTAGTGGGATACACAGCCACAGGATTTATTCTGATGAAACCTGAAGACGGAAAATTTTATGAAAGCAAAGATGTGATATTTAATGAACGACTGGTATACAAAGACAGATACCTGAAAAACGATATAGTGAATTGGGAATTAGTTACAAGGACAGTTGATAACGACAGCTGGCTCCTGAAGTTCGACGAAGAGACGGAAGAGAGCACAAAAACGAAGGAAGAAATCGTCAAACGAAAGAGAGGACGACCGCCGAAAACATCTGGTTCAGGAAATACGGAAGAGCTATTACCAGTGAAACGACAGAAGCTAATACATGACACTAGTTTCACAGGACTGCAGGTCCCCCATGATTCAAATAATCAAATCAGATTTGGACAGGAAAATTTTAACGAAGAAGACTGCTCTGTGGATCAAAATCAGGATGAAGTATATCATGCACTGTTAGCAGAAATTTACAAAGATCCAACCAACTACCAAGATGCTCTGAAGAGCAAAAACAACGCAGAATGGCGGAAAGCTATAGAAGAAGAACTGAAGTCGATGAACGACAACCTTGTTTGGAAAATTGTAAATAAACCAATGAGTGATAGCAAAGGCAGAAAACCAAATATAATTGACTCCCGGTGGGTTCTGAAAAGGAAAGAAGACAACTCTGGAAACATAAAATATAAAGCCAGGTTAGTGATCCGTGGATTTAAAGACAGAAACCAATATGATCTGTTGGAAACTTATGCTCCAGTCTCAAGACTAGCAGTAATTCGAGTCTTACTGGCAGTCATAAACAAATATAACTTGGAAACACGACAGCTTGATGTAAAGACTGCCTTCTTGAATGGTACATTGAATGACGATATATACATGGAAATACCAGATGGTGTTCCGTGTGCCCAAGAGTTAAGAAAAACCAAAGTTTGCAAGTTGGAAAGATCCCTGTACGGTCTTAAAATTAGTCCCAAACGTTGGTATGAGAGGTTTTCAGAGACTGCTACAAAAATAGGACTCCAGGAACACCCAAGTGAGCCCTGTCTTTTCATATGGAGATGTG
>NW_019384257.1:1758079-1785926 GCF_000648655.2 Copidosoma floridanum | reverse complement strand
CTAAATCGAGCACTATTATGAAAACTGTATTCTTTGATTTCTTGTGCCAAATACCATTTCACTGCTATGTTTTAATAATAATGAGTATTGACTAATAATTATTTTGATTTATGATATTATACAGGTGTGTAAACTTTTTTTTACAAAAAGCTTTTCCAATAAAACTCCCATCTCTGAATAGTTTAACTTCAAATATAAGTTGTGTTCATTGTATGATAAAATATTGTAATACCAAACTATATATTGTAAGCATATTTTAAGCATACTTAAATATAAGAAGCATCATGAAAAAGTGAGCAAACTGAGAAAAAATAGATCATTCATCTAACAAGTCCATCATATTGTAAATATTGAATTTAAATCATATAGTGCTATTAAAATTCCAAGTTTTAAATATTTTTAAGGTGTTGACACGCAAAACGAACAGAAGGGCAAATATATATGTAATCTATAGATATATATATATATATATATATATACATAAATTGGTTCTTTAGTGGAAGTATGACAACGCATTCATTGTACAGTAACAAACTGTCGGTTCAATTTGTCACATCTATGAAAATTTTGATTTGCAATATATGCTTCTGCTCCTAATCTTTCTGCCTATTTGTTAATAAGTTTGATGTCAATTTTGTTACAGTCATTTCTTATTATTTTGCCATGCACAGCGTTTTTAAATAACACAGAACCACAAAAAAAAAAATTAAGTGGAAGGGTACCGTCCCGCAACAATGGACTTTCTATGTGTTTAGAGGTGATGCCTTGAATTCTGGTGTCGAAATGGCTCAATACTGTCATAATCCTAACAAGTGATCCGCAGATTGACAAGTATTAAAAATTGTTACGTGATTATGCAATTTGGAAGCCAGATTTTTATTTAGTGCCTTAATGTTAGAATAAGAGTTTGTATAAAGCACCATCTCTACTAGTATATATGTACTATGCATACGCGAGCCGCCATGCTGCGCATCAGGCCAGTTCAGTTGATTGCTAGTCCCTAGCCAGTAAAGACTTCTTTCGTAATAACAGCTTGTGAAGACGGTATTAAGACAGTTTGTATCAAATAATAATAATTCTTGATTTCTCTACAAAGTGTACAGTGCTTTTTCTTTCTTGCTATCCCTCCTGGCTTTTTCCCGAATCCTGAGAGCCTCGCACAGTAAATTGAATAGTCAACAGGTTATGGGCCCAGCACGCTTCCACTGCGCGGGGCTTTCTTTGTGATATGAGGGACTTGCGCCGGGATTGACGCGTTTTTTATTTTTCATCTAACAACTGCTAAAATGAGTGAAAGTGGAGATAGCAGCGTGCCAGTAAATGAGATCGGGGTCGAGGCAGAGGCGCCAGTGAACGACGGTGAGACGTCGGCCAACGACAGCGAGGTGCCCTCACCTGGGTTACAAGGTGCGGCAGAAGGCGTGGAGGAGGCACGAGCAGTGTCACCGCTCGAAGGGGCGACAAGAATGCAAGGACAGGAGGAAAGAGGCAGAACTATGAAGGACGCAGCATGCCAAGGTAATAGTGAGTCCTTAGTTGTAATTGTGTTAAGGGGCAGTCATTTTTCGTAATTAAAATTCGTAGCCCTCTTTGGCTGGGCATAGCCCCGGAAGATGAGGTGAGCGAGCGCATGGACGGATGGGCAGCGCTGTCCGTGTTTGCTGTTGCGGACGGCCGAGGCGCCAGGTTGAGACCGGGGACGCCTAGCCACACCTGTGTGCCAGAACGCCGTCACCATGGCGCAATCATGGCGGTCGGCTCGTTTCTTTTCTCTTTGTAGTCTCGTGGGGCGCGCGCATGTGTTGTGTTCACATATGTGTATGCACGTACGAGCAGCTCATGCGCTATCTTTTCTTCCTTTAATTATATCCCGACGTGCCAAACTGTATGTGTTCTACGATTTACGTATACGCGGGAAAGGGGCGGCCCAACCTGCCTGCACCTCGCGCGCAAAGTGGTCACGTGTGCTGTGTGCGGGAACAACTGTGTCTCGTTGTTTGCGCACGCTTGTACATTCCCATTTGTATCTCTTCTTGGAACTAAACAGTTAAACTTACGTAATGACGGCTTCATTTTAGATAAAGATGTGATCGACGTGTGTATGCGACTTTTCCAACTCGGTGTGGATATTTGCGGAGAAGATCTCGTAAGAGATTTATCTGTGAGATTAGAAGACAGATTAATTCTATTTGCAAATAAGAAAGAATCGATCGCAGCCATCTCTAAGGATAATTTTAAACCCTCAGAGTTTGACAAAATATCACGGACAATTAGAAACTCTGGTGGTGTTATATCCCTGTCTTCAAAAAGGACTGAAAATTCGCAAGTCCCAAAATTTTTGGACGCGCTTGATTTCTCGCCCGGGTATTCAAAGAAAGCACTGTTAGAAACGACGGAAATACAAAAGACTGAGCTTCTGACTGATAAAAGGACGGACGACGAGAGTTTTGACGAAATACATTTCGGAAATTATTATGACAGAGTTCTAAAAGAGAAATCAGCAAGTTCAACTATCTCGGGAAAGCCGAAAATAATAAAGAATGAAAACGTTAATTTTAAATACGACAGAGAAAAAGATAAACTGGTCACTTAAAGACAAGTTATCAACAACTACTCAAGACAGGCAATTGATAAAAATGAACTTTTAGTTAGAAGGAGTGCGGCCACAGAAGAAAGGGACAGCCTGAGACGTCGGATTGGCTCGCTTGAAGAACGGCAGAGGGCGGAGCACCAGAGTGCTGTACAGACCACGACAGAGGCCGCCGCCCGTATAAGGGCCCTAGAAGAGGCAGTGGCGACAATGTCCAGGTTGTCTGAACGACTGGAACACTTTATGACAGCTCAAGAGGTTGGTCAATCAAATTTTGGAATAGACGCATTAAACTCTACTGCAATACCTTCACCAAATCAAAATCGTAAACACAAAATTGATCCACTTTAGGAAAGAACCCTAAATCGAGCACTGCATGACAGAACGACTGATCTTGATCAGAGTGAAAGGTTCCAACTCGAACTGTTGAACAAGGACTCACCGTCCCGTTATGATTATAAATTAACTTCTAAAACAAAGATAGAATTGATTCTCGATAAATTATTTTCAGAATTAAAAATTCAAAAACTACTGTACGTCTTGGACAATACCGTTGAGTTTCCCACATTTCTGTTTGCAAAATAATTAGATGATCACAAAGAAAGGGTACGACATGTTATAATCAATCACATTGATGACTTTTACCATCCAAAGACTGCCCATTATTCCGATCCCAAAGAACTGCTAAATAAATTGAAAGAAATCAAAAGAAACGAGTCAAACCTATCGTCAAATGAAATCAGACGAAAGCTGTATACTTTTCGGTATCTCCCCAATAAAATGACAGGGTCCGATTTCGTTGATAAGTTTGAAGAGCTTCTCAGAAGCTACGAAAATCTACAGGGAAGACAACCCTTGTCTGAAGAAGAAATACGTGACGCGTTCTATAATGCCATCGTTAATAACGTATCGCAGATTAAAACCCTCGACGCTGTGATTGAAGATGCGCAAGGGAAAAGGATGACTTATGACCGATTGAAATCTTTCTTTTTAAAGACAGAGTCTAGACGACAGAGGACTGGAGCTGCTGGGGGAACTGTGCCTGCAACAGCGCTACGAGTGCACCAGCCCAACTCAACCCACGATAATGAGCCGTGTTATCGGTGCGACGACTACGGGCACCACTCTTATAACTGCCCGGTCGACGCAGGAATGAGAAAGTGCTACTCCTGCGGAAAGCTCCAACGGAACCTCATGGAGCATAAGAAAAATTGCAGGGGTGGCAAATCAGGTGAGAAGAAAAATTTAAATTGGGATTTCAAAAGACGGGAAAACAAAGACGGACAAGGATATAAAAATTCAACGAATAAAAGGGGAAAAAGGGAGCATGACAGTGATAATAACAACCAAAACAAAAGACAGAAAAGGGACAGTGATAAAACTAGTAAAAATGAAAGTAAAACAAAAAGACAAAGTGGAAACACAAATGACAAGAAAGGTAAGACTGTTTTTAAGCAAAGCGACATCGCCTCTTCGCTGTTTTCAAGTTCTGCAAATAAATTAAAGACTGACAACTACAATCTAGTTAAATTCATTGCGGACTCAGGAGCGACCGACCACTTGGTCAACTCTCGGCTAGTATTTAAGAGCTTAAATTGTAATAAGACAAGCAAAATTAAGTGTGCGAATAGTAATCCTCTGGCAGACTTGAAAACGGAGGGAGAAGGCACCATCGTCGGTAAAAATAATAACCATGATCTAACACTGAATAATGTGATCTGCTCTGAATCCTTGTCGGAAAACTTACTTTCTTTGAGAAAATTTGTGGATTCAGGCCTGGCCATATACCTCGATAATAACAAAATTGATATATTTGACCCGACTTCGAACGAGTCATTCATCACAGGAGTCTATCGACAGCCATACTGGCTTGTTGAATTAAATGTTCACAATAAAGATAAAAACAAATTTGACAGGAAATTTGCATATCTAGTGACGAATGGCTCGGGTGAACCTCGGTATAATACACGAAGCAAAGCTATAACAAAAGACAGTGAACAAGACAGAGACTTAAGTAAAAATGTCGAGCAAGAGGAAGCTATTGGAAATCCGTTGGCACTACATCCCATAGAATCTTGCCTTGATAACTCAGTCAATGACCGTAAGCTTCTGAATCCTAATAAAATAAGCGTGGACAATACACCCATTAATGACAGCTATAGAACTCTTGAAAAAACAAGCCTCATGGACGAGGCCATCCTATGGCACGTGAGATTGGGGCATGCTTCCCTCGCTTACCTAAAGGCATTTCAGAAGAAATTTCCGAATTGCAAAGATCTGAAAAAAGTCATATTTGATGACAGTATAGCTAATTGTGATGTATGCTCCAAGGCAAAATTCAACAAACTTCCGGCTAAGACAGTTAGAGTGAGATCCACCGCTCCCCTCCAAATTATTCATTCGGATACCATGGGTCCCATAAGTCCAACTTCATACCCTAAACGCTACAAGTTTGTGTCAGTGTTTGTGGATGATTATTCAAGAATGACCATGGCATATCCAATGAAAGCTAAAAGTGATACAGGGATTTGCTTGGAAAATTTTGTCCGGAGCGCCAGAAACATCTTGGGGTATGACGCCAAGTTCTGCTATCTTAGGTCTGACCAAGGTACGGAATTCACTGGTGGCCATACCCGAGAGGTCTTAAAGGAACTGGGGGCCGAACTGCAGCTAGCCAGCCCGGATACACCGGAGCACAACGGGACGGCAGAACGATTCAACCAAACAATCGCAAAGAAGACAAGAGTCTACATGTTCGACTCCGGTCTCCCAGAGAACATGTGGGACTTGGCTCTGAGTGCAGCAGTTTATGCTTACAACCGAACACCTCACAGGTCGAATGGAATGGAAATTCCGTTGGTAAAATTTGCACCGCATAAGGATCTCAATATCGAACAACTGAAACGGTTTGGGTGCTTGGGATACATGAAGATTCAAAGAAATTCCGGCCCGAAGTTCAGTCCGTTAGCTCAACGAATTGTTCTAGTGGGATACACAGCCGCAGGGTTTATCCTGATGAAACCTGAAGACGGAAAATTTTATGAAAGCAAAGATGTGAGATTCAATGAACGACTGGTATACAAAGACAGATACCTGAAAAACGATATAGTGAATTGGGAATTAGTTACAAGGACAGTTGATAACGACAGCTGGCTCCTGAAGTTCGACGAAGAGACGGAAGAGAGCACAAAAACGAAGGGAGAAATCGTCAAACGAAAGAGAGGACGACCGCCGAAAACATCTGGTTCAGGAAATACGGAAGAGCTATTACCAGTGAAACGACAGAAGCTAATACATGACACTAGTTTCACAGGACTGCAGGTCCCCCATGATTCAAATAATCAAATCAGATTTGGACAGGAAAATTTTAACGAAGAAGACTGCTCTGTGGATCAAAATCAGGATGAAGTATATCATGCACTGTTAGCAGAAATTTACAAAGATCCAACCAACTACCAAGATGCTCTGAAGAGCAAAAACAACGCAGAATGGCGGAAAGCTATAGAAGAAGAACTGAAGTCGATGAACGACAACCTTGTTTGGAAAATTGTAAATAAACCAATGAGTGATAGCAAAGGCAGAAAACCAAATATAATTGACTCCCGGTGGGTTCTGAAAAGGAAAGAAGACAACTCTGGAAACATAAAATATACAGCCAGATTAGTGATCCGTGGATTTAAAGACAGAAACCAATATGATCTGTTGGAAACTTATGCTCCAGTCTCAAGACTAGCAGTAATTCGAGTCTTACTGGCTGTCATAAACAAATATAACTTGGAAACACGACAGCTTGATGTGAAGACTGCCTTCTTGAATGGTACACTGAATGACGATTTATACATGGAAATACCAGATGGTGTTCCGTGTGCTCAAGAGTTAAGAAAAACCAAAGTTTGCAAGTTGGAAAGATCCCTGTACGGTCTTAAAATAAGTCCCAAACGCTGGTATGAGAGGTTTTAAGAGACTGCCACAAAAATAGGACTCCAGGAACACCCAAGTGAGCCCTGTCGATAAACTTACAGAAGTGAGTGATAAGCTTAAAGCCGAATTCGAAATGACAGATCTAGGGGGAGCAAATAATTTTCTGGGAATACAAATCGACAGAGACAGAAGAAATCAAACCATTCGTTTAACCCAGGACAAATATACGAACATAATACTGCAGAGATTTGGTTTCGACAATGCTTGACAGTGCAAGACACCTATGGTGACGAGACAAGTCATAAATCAGCAACGAAGAGACAGAGAAGAATCCGGAAACGAAGAAGAGCAAAGTGTAAATAGGCCAGGAGATTTCCCATATCGAGAAGCAGTCGGCAGTTTGCTGTACTTAGCAAATACTGTTCGATCTGATATATCTTATGCAGTGAACGTATTAAGTAGACATCAGATCAATCCCACAGAAGAAGACAGACAAATGGTCAAGAGAGTTTTCCGTTACCTCAATGGTATTATAAAGGAAGGACTGACTTTTAAAGGAAGCACAGAAATCATGACGGCTTATTCGGACGCAAGTTTCGCAGACTGCAAAGATTCGCATACGATGAGTGGATACGTCATAAAACTATTTGGCGACTCTGTATCTTGGAGAACGCATAAACAAACTCACGTATCGTTATCAACCTGCCAAGCTGAATATATAGCTATGAGTAAGGCATGTTAAGAGCTCATGGCTCTAAGAAACACTTTAACAGCTGTGCTCAATATCGCACCTTATCCTATGACTGTGTTGTGTGACAATAAAGCAGCCGAAGCCAGCGCCAAGTCCTATGGAGGAACTAAATTTAGACACATGTCATTAGTGCGAGAACATTATGTGAAAGAATGTGCTAAATATGGGTTCATAGAAATCAAGTGGATTGCCTCTAAAGAACAGATTGCCGACATTTTTACGAAAGCTTTACCGATTGAATTTCATGAAAGAATGACTGCAAAATTACTAAATGACTGTTAGGATTACACTACAGTTAATCTCGTTAAATCAATAGAATCTAATTCTTATCGTTTGAATTTTGTTTTAGGTAACAACAATCAGTGAGCAGACTACAAAGTCCTGAAGAAAAGAGAGATTGAGGCTGACTCATTGATACATTTTATTTATTCTTTTTATATTACTTATTTCTTATAACCATCCAGAGATAGGCACTCAATCAAACTGAAGGGAGTGTTAGAATAAGAGTTTGTGTAAAGCTCCATCTCTACTAGTATATATGTACTATGCATACGCGAGCCGCCATGCTGCGCATCAGGCCAGTTCAGTTGATCGCTAGTCCCTAGCCAGTAAAGACTTCTTTTGTAATAACAGCTTGTGAAGACGGTATTAAGACAGTTTGTATCAAATAATAATAATTCTTGATTTCTCTACAAAGTGTACAGTGCTTTTTCTTTCTTGCTATCCCTCCTGGCCTTTTCCCGAATCCTGTGAGCCTTGCGCAGTGGATTGAATAGTCAACACTTAAAGAACATGAAAAGTTTTTTGTCATTAAAAAGTATCCTTTCATTTATTTGTCTTTTTTGATCCTGTGTAATTTGTTCTTTAAGTTATTTTTCGTATTTTAAGGTTGTTGATGGCTTAGGTATCCATACATTTTTTACCATGACTTTTTATTTAACTATATGGCTCTATAGATTTCTATTATAGGGAGACGATGATTCACAGCTTGCCTAAGTGCTAGGCAGTGTATTATATATAATTTCTTGTCATACAGGGTAGTCAATGATTTTTTTTTTTAGATCCTGGAGATGTCATTTTCTTATCACAGAATGGCAAATTCTTGCGTGTATTATGTAGAGTTCTTGGATTAGCAAAATTTACTGCAAGTATATACTTGAGTTCAGCATTGTCGTCTTCATTTAAAACACCCCTTGGGTTCATAGTTTCAATACATTTGAGAACTGCATAAGGTAACGATTGGGTTATAGCTGAACGATACAAACTATTGACATAATAATACAAGAGATATTTTTCATCCGTTTGATTGTGTTCACTTTCTTTAATGTATGCGTTATTTGCTTAAGCGTAGTGGTTATACCATTAGCTGATACAACTACGTATGCCACGCTCGATAAAACTAAGCATGTCAACATCAGTTAACTATTCAAGTTGAACCCTTTTAATAATAATGATTGTTGTGTTCTTATTATTAAATAATAGTGTACTATAATGATGCAAAATATTTTAAAAACTTTGTATACTTTAACAGAGCATTCCAAGTCATATCAAGTGTTGTATAATCATAATCTGGGTCGATTTTTTCAAAGTTTATATTATAATATAGCTTTATATGCTTCAAGGCAATTGATCCGAAAACTTTCAAAAACTTTAAATTGTATTACACCCTATTCCAAGTGAAAACGTAATTCATGACGTCATTTGTAACGTCACCAGTGAAATTAATTATAACCCCAAGAAAGATGTCTTGAAGATGTCGTAGCAACCTTGTCAAAGACGTAACTGAAGACGTTATTTAAAACGGAATAAGAGCTATTATTTACGACGTAACTAGTTGTGTCGTGGAAGATGTGACTGAGAACATCACTGAAGACGTAACCAAAGATGTCATAAACGACGTAATGGCTTACGTCATTAAATATGTAACTTATTATGTCATTTAATACATAACTAAGCACGTCATTAATTACATAAATAATGACGTAATTTTTGACGTAATCCAACATGTCAGCAGACTTTTTTAGAGACGTCCCTTACAACTAGAATACTGTAAGTATGTTACAATAAATATGTGAAAAAGGCTCTTTGGAAAGGACCCAATTGTTGTTGTAAGCTATTGTTTTTCTATTCCATTAAGGTGAATTTAAATTCAATCTTCCATTAAGTTGCATTTAAATTAACATTAATAAGGTCTTGCACTCAATATTTATTTGATTTCAGTAAACTTTATAAATATTATTTCGTTACTTATAAACAAAGTTCGAAATTGGGCAAACACAATTTTTTCCTGGTACATGCACAAATACACAAATTCGATTGATTAAATTAATAGTTTTTACTACCTTTTCAGTTGTCATACTTTAAACTTTCCTGATTCGTAACATGTTATTGCAAATTGGATTGGTTCCTAGAACACAACTTACAGAAAACTCTTTTTCTGGTGTTTCTATTGAGTATAAATTTATGTAAATGAATAAATTCTTTGTCTGCGGTTCGTGCAAATGTATAAAAACAAGCTCTTTAATATGAAGATAAAATTTACAAGCACCGCTCTATGACAGACTTTAGAAAAATTCTGCATTCGGTCGAAAGTTCCAGTTGGGTAATCCAAATTTTTTTAGTTAGGGCACCTCTACCAAACTATTATGCGCTACTCACTTTAAATGTTTTTTGAACATTGCTGTGTTGCAATCGATTAAAAAATTGCATGGTAGAAGAGTGTGGGAGATATTTTAATTATTTAACTCTCTAACACTTATTCACATTGATTAAAATGCACTGACCCTGTAATTAGATAGATTACTCCCTTAGCAGCATAAGCTTTTTCAAAAAGTTTCGCATTTTAAGACTCAAAGGAGAAACAACTGTATGCATGTAGGGGCCCTCAATCTATAACACTTCAAATTATATGTAGCAGTTGATAGATATTAAAAATCAAGGCAGCTGATGCATAAAGTTCCTCAGTTTGTACAACAAACAGATTTAGCAAGTTGCGTGTGAGCACTAACTGAGGCTTATTAATATTTGTATTCTGAATTGTAGGATATACACTAACTTCTTACAATATTCTTGAACATGATTTATTGTTAGAAACATGCTTAAGATAGAAGCACAGTAGTATAACACTTAATTTTGCCACTTTAAGGCTTTCCGTCAGTTTCTTTTACCTACGCCACGAATCAATCATTGCATCTGTGTTGAAACTTGTATTTGTTTGATAATCTCATTCACAGTTGTAATTTGATTTTCCAACAATCTTTTTTTTCCCAACCAGTAGTAGGTAAGCTTTGTTACATCACCTAAGCAAACACAGTACATATAATTAGGTACAAACCCCCTGATCATTCTGAATTTCTCCAACTTAATCAATTTAGACGTGCATTCTACATAAAAAATGGTGGCTCCAGTAGAAATAATTTGTTATACGTACTATAGCATACATTTGACTGTTTGTTAAGGGACAACATCGTGGGTCAGAGTATACTTTACAGCACCACCCTCACAAGTGTGAGCATATGTGCCATGATGAGTACACCAATTACATCCATAATGAGTATTGGATTGCAAGATCCCCTGCATTTGCGCTCTGGCTATAGAGTCTATGGAGTCTACTGGACAGCAACAGAAAAACATTATTATACATGTACTTGGTTTTGTATAGTGGTTTGTAGCCCATCATTCTTTCACGTATTCATGTCTTCTGAAAACGGTCGCAAAAACATACTTACATATGATTTGTTCTCACCAAACTATATTCCACAAGTAATTGGTTGTGAAGTTCGTACATCGTAAGGCAATTCGTTTATAATTATTTGAATAGGCCATACTGAGCAATAAGAACTTTTAAACAGTAGAGTACCATCAGTGGTAAAGTTGGTTATGATAAAATTCATTTTATCTTTTATTAATCATGATCCTATAATATTTTCGTACAATGTACCATCGCAAAAATCGCTTAATTTGTTACGGTCATGCATCCTCCTGCTAACAATGTTACTGTAAAAATCCGAGTTTTCCTGAATCAAAATACTAATTTAATAATTAACATTAATGATCGAAAAATCATTGTACGTAAGGTCTTACAACATTACTTTCAGATTGCAGAGTTTATCCAAAAATTTTTTTTCTTGACATTTAAATTTTCCAATAAAAGACATGTACGCTAGACACTCCACGCAGTATGATACTCCATCTTTTGTTTTAAAGAGTTTATCAATAAGACAGAGCGAATCTTAAAGAATACTATAACGAAAACAGGTGTGCGTCGAAAGACCCACGATAAATGTGAAATATTAAAGAACATGTTATTGAACTCGGTAGTATTTCATTTTATATAATGAAAATTGTAGTTTTTGTCAGATAAGTGCCACCGTCTCCAGGACTATTTTGCAGCCCAAGAGACCTGGGAAACAAGGCCCGAGGAACGCAAGGCAGCCACGGAGTAATAGCGCTTATGTGTCGAATCCTATTTTTTTCTATCAAGCGCACCCCAGCCTCTTTAAAACGTGCAAAGTGGACAATGAATTGACTTCTTTTGCTCTTAATAATCTTCATTTTATACTTTTATACTTAAAAGACACAGTTTACTCATAAATATGTTGAGGAAAAAGCAAATTATGTCAAATTTTTTTTTTTTAATCAACATATAAACAACGAGAATGAGAAAGAACAATGATAGCCGGCAAAAAGTATCTATACTATCTACCTACACAAAGGTACATACATTAGTTTAACAAACGTTTGTGTGTATTGTTTTCTCTGCCTCTCTGTCTTTTTTTAGATTTGGATACCTGTTAACTGTGTGTAGTTGTGCAGGTGCACTAATTGAATTTAGTTGGCCCTTTACTAAGAACGAGTTAAGATGGAGTTTGAACTAACACAATCCAAAGAACCCGAAAAAACATGGCATTATGGTCAAATATCGATATTTTAAAATATTCCTGTACACAGAGACGAAATTTTTTTAAATGATGCTAATTCTTATAATAATTAACCATATTCTACAAGCACAAAATATTGAAAAAAACCAATGAAGAAGGCCTACCTGTATGAGTTCAATAGAGGAAGAGAGAAAGCGAGCGCAAGAGCAGACAATCAATGGCTCTTTGTATCTCACTGACTCTTACAGGTACGGTCAAAATGCCTTTTTCATTTTTTTTTTCTCATTATTTTGCGCTTGTAAAAACAAAATTAAAAGTGCTTATCAACAGAAAATCTCTCATCCTACATGCTGGTATTTTTATTTTTACTTTACATTAAACCGTTAAAATATATGAGTAAAACAAACCTTTAAGCCAAATTTTACATAATTTTGACACTAATAAACCACTCAAAAATAATTATAAGTATTCCCTTTATGATAAGCAGGCTATTATTATAAAAAAAAATGCCCAGTTATAGATCAATTGTCTAATTCAGGAGTTTCTCAGTTGGTGTAAATAAATAATGAGAACAAAGATTGAATTTGCGTGCTGCGTAGCACAATCGATAAGGTCCCCGACTACCAATTCTGAATATGTTCTTGGACCTTTGAAGTCAGTGTAATTTGAGAATTATATTTACACATATACAATATAATAAATACACATGCACACGTATGTGTATAAGCCGTGTAATACAATACATATATGATAACTAATTATTATATACTTTTTTAAATAGCTATAATAATACGGCTGGTACACTTTACAAGTGCGAAAGGGGCGGCAATAAGCCGTAAAAAAAGAGACAGAGAGCTGAGCTAAGCCTAGCCAAGCCGAGTTTAACTAGAGATCGGCCGTGTTCTTCGATTCCTTGTACTCTCTCATTCGTACACTCTCCTGTACAGCATACTATGTATGCAATGTACTTCTACAGATTTCTCGTAACGCTTTTTCTTTACGGTCACCACGTATTACTCACGTTTCCTTACAATGCTAACGCACGCCTATAGATGTTTTACATCGAAAACTATTGATTACTAACAATAAATCTGTAAGTCCAGGCATCGCAAGAGAGTGGATGAAAACGAATTTTATCCCTGACAACAGTACTTTTTTTTTGCTGACAACAACTGGTGTTTCCACAATATCATTGAAGCTTTCATCATGAGGCATCCTATTTAATTCAAAAAAATTTGAATCTGCAACATTTATGTGTTCTTCTACAATGACGACTTGCAATTGTTGCAAGTTATTGCAAATCGTAACCATGTCATCTTCATCTTTAAAACTAATGGCATGATCTTCATCTTGCATGCTCTCGTCTTCGCATAAATCGTCAATGACTCTGTCTAACATTAAATTGCCCTATATATTTGCGTTATAAAAATTCATAAATAAATGCTTAACAAATATTTTTGATACAATATCGGCTATGAGTTAGCATTATGAGTGAACTAAGATTCATTGGTTACTATTTCACTACAAACTGCAAAAGCTGTGATATGGTTTAAAATTTCACCTCAATTTAATAATGAAATATTAACACATTTTACTAAATTTGGCTTGTATCTTGATGTTAATGCACTTTCAAGGGTAGCTCCCTTAATAAACGTAGCTGGTCTATACAAAAGTACAAACCAGGATATTTATTTGTATTTTTATTTTTTTTTGAAAAAAAGTCTTTGGCTTGTGTCTGCTAGCTTTTATATGTATTAAATACTTAAAAAAATCGGAGGATAGTGATTTACATCATTCATTATAATGTCTTTATCACGAAGTACTTCCTCAAATATACGACGGTACGGTACTTTATCTTAAATTTGCTCTCTTATTAACAACGGCACGTTCACTTCAGGCATACATACTTCTTTGTGGTCTTCCAACTAGTCAGAATGTATCTGAGCTAAGAAACTTTAAATATTGTTTGCCTGTAAAAGAAGTTTTACCTAAATTTATCAGATAATAGCAATCAGAAGCCATTAGACATGTAAAACCAGGTTTACCAGGAAATTAAATATTGTAGTGTAATAGTCTCTGATTATTTATTGAAGTCACAGAAAAAACAATATCATGCAGTAAGTAGACAGTACGTACCAAAACTTTTGTGTCAACAGGTTCAATGTTACTTGTGTGCATCGACTGATCATCTAAGGACTGGTCTGAAACATTTTCATAATCCCTGTCTAATATTTGCAAAGCTCTTTGTGTAATTACGTGTAAGGGCTCTAATATATTATCCTGTATTAAAAATAACAACTTTAAAGTATGCGTTAGGACAAACTTGTTTATTCTTTATGGTCAGCTTCCCCACCACCTAAACATTTGTTTATTAGCGTTTTTTTGATTTATCGTGAATGAAGAAGAATCGCTTTTAACCATAACCTTTATCATCATGCTCGTAAACATTGCAGCATTACAACTTTTTGTTGTGTATACAATAAAAACGAGCACTAAATACTCATAATACCAGCCTTTAATTGTTTTTAATGCAAAAACAGATTATTGTAACCAGTTGTTCAATGTTTTTTATTCAAAAGCCCAAAACTCAATAACAAGAACAGTGAGACTGACGATACAGTGATTATCACTCGATTAAATACGGAATAAAGAAAAACTTAAAACTTTTATACAAAAACGTAAAGTAAGTATTTGAAAGGATGTTAGACAACGCTAGTCTGGACGTAGAGCCCGTAGAAGAAAATTTGATCAGAACGAAGAATAAGGCCATGGATACATGTAGTGAAATGTTGAGAGCGTCAAGGTGCAGTGCCATGGTGCGTAATGAAGGTATGAACGAGACTCTGTACAAAAGAAAGAGACAATCAGAGCCATTTTGCGCTTTTTCATTCTGCTCATAAGTCTGCAGACAAAGTTGCGCAACTCATTTGAAGTCCCTCCTGCCCATGTAAGCAAGGCAAACTTTAGCTAAGCAGAATAAAAAGATACGCAATAGATATAATAAGTGATCCTGAAGGATCACTAGCTCTGATTGGCTCATTCTAATGCGTGGGTCTATTCCATATTTTCATTACGTGCTATTCAAAGTGGTTCCAAAAGTAGTATGTGCTACTTTTTATTTTAAAGTGAAGAGGCTTACAAACGTTTTTCCAAAAAATACAAATCCCAAAAGTACTCCTCAAAATAAAAAAGCAACAACATCATGAAGACTAGCACCTCCAACCTTTTCCAGCGTTCTGACTCTTACATATAAAACAATGTATGTATAAAATTTGCTAAGAGGCTTGTAGTTAGCAAGATAAAATTAGGTCAATAAGTGTGTGCAGTATTAAGTAGTGGGTTTCAGGTTAGTTTATAATGTTTACTGTAAGATCTAAACAACTTGTATGTGAGAGCCATTTAAAATAAGCGTTTGTTCAAATTCATTTTAAAAAATGTGTTACTATTTAATTATGGAGCAGAAGATACTTATTTGTATATTTTAGACATTTACTTAAAAAGATGTTAAAAAAAATGAGAAGCATTGTGACTCATTAGTGTAAGTTGTACAGGTGCTCATACGCCATCAATCTTGGATACGGCTTCAGGGTACCCGTGCAAGTATTACTTCTTCTTTTTCTTTAAACGTTGACCCTGGTTTTAGAGCCAACTTTGTTTTGGTAGCTGATATTTACCGTACTGGTAAAAGCTTTACTTTCCACACCAGATGATTATGTTATGTTTAGGGTGAAAATAAATACTAAAAATATAGATGAATCAACCTATTGTAGGATGCTAGCCTACAACTAACCTTCGCTTTAAACAATATCTGGATAAGTAATTAATACACTTTATGAATTGAATTATTCTTAAAACGTATATGATAGTAACAATTTAAGAATAACATTGAAAATTATGAGTTCTACATACAAAACAAGCAGTAAGTATTACGTAATATAATTCAATTTGTTTGATTTTGGCAGTACCACAGGAAAATTACAGTAGTACATAGGATACAACCTGCTAAATATTACGAGTTCCCTCAGACTCCATTCTCTGCAAACACTCGATGTTTTGCTTCCTTGCTTTTCTCTTTTGAACTGCCCAATCTACTGTGCTTACATGATTTAAGACGACTCGTTTGAGTAAATCTGTTTTTAAATGGCAACTGTATAGATATAGTTTTTATAGAATATTTTAGTATAATAGTAACAAAGCACTTTGTTACAACTAACAAAAGGATTTCATACAATGACGTCTCAAGAGATTAACTTTTAGCTAAGCTCCTTTGTTCTTATTATTTTTAGTAATTTCATATCCCTATATTAACCCTACGAGAACATAACTATGTTGTTATATACAACAAACTTATAATCTATTACCTTAAAGCTAGCCCGATTTGTTTCCTGCATACTATGTACAAACCACTAGTCCGTCTGTTTTCTCATTTTTATTTCATTACGATTTATTGAATATAATAAGCAAGTGATTTTTTTTTCCGCTGTTACCTAAGAAATAACAGTTGTCAAATAAACTGTTCTAGATTATACTGATAACACAACCTCATAAGCATCTAATAGTAAGGTATCATTGACTGTTGTTTGAATCAAAAGAAAATTGTTGCACCTTACCCGGCATGAACCTCCTCCATGCTTCTCCTTCCACCATTTTGATTTAAGTATGTGTAATTTTCCTTCCTCTTGTAGTTTTAGAATAGCCCCACTGATTGCAGTCCTGTAGGGTGAATCTGAAACATAGGTTTTAAGTGTATGATAAGTTAAATTCTTGCTCACTAAGATAGAAGACTAAGTTCTATTTGATTTGATAGTTCAGGTATTAGTTTCAAAGTATGAAAGATAAAGCTCCATCATAATACAATGTAGGACAATACAAGTCCTTTTTAATAAAAATAATTAAACTAATCATACTAAACTTAAAGGCATGAAGTAAATACTCTTCAGCAGTTCGCTTAAATGGTCCTTTCACTGTACCGTACGTGAAGAGAATAGCTCTCTAAATTTCTTTAAAAATCAGTCTTTTAAGTAAAGAGAACAGCTTTTCTTTAAATAAGGCAATACGTGCGCTAATTTACCGAGACAGAGGTTGTACCAATATTTGAGATTAGCTTTTTTCTTAGTGTGCAGGAGAGATGCAGCAGTCATCACAGCTACTCAGTTTGATAAAATGTATGATTAATTGTTATTATAAACTATACTGGAACATGTCTTGAATCTCAGTTTGTGTTATAGTTCCTGATGTACTGAGTGACCAAACACACGTTTACATCGGATGTAATGGCATCACCTATACAGTCAGTGTGGGTGTGTAATGTAATCTTTTATAGACAAATTGACGAGAGTTCTTAGTGGCTCTATCAATTTATAATCCCTAAATTATAAGGCAAAATCAGTTCTTAATGTTGACAACACGTTTTCCAAAGACTTCCCTTAAGCTTACAAGTCACCAAAATAGATTTGGGCATCTACGTGTGTATAAAAATCTGGAACTTTATATGGTACAAAACTGGATGCAGCTGTTTCATACTGGTATTATCGTTCTGGAGGCAGTGTTGTTACGTATTTTAAGAATAATAGTATTGTTTATCAACTAATAATATAAAGTTATAAGTAACTGCATTTTGTTTGGAGGCATAGAAAAGTTCAGATGAATCCAGATGTTCCAGCTTTAAAAACTTATTGCTTGGTTACACAGGTGGGCATAGCACTAATGACCATTTGTTAACTTGTCTGTAAAAGATTGCAAGATCGTAAATGCTGTTAGCACTCCCAGTAAACGATGAAATTCGTACAATATAATGATTTTCGGAACACAGGGTAGGAGTTTCATTAAAACTGATATGCAAACGTTAGTCGAAAACAAGTTCAAAATTAAAAAAAAAAATCTATTTTGTAGTAAATTATACAGAAATATTCTAGAGTATGTAATAATAAAAGTTAAAACAAAATTGTAAGGAAATTAAAAACGCCATGATCGCCTCCCATCACGTTACCTGTAAAAAACTTTCCTTGTACATTGAAGTTTGCAACAATGGCCAAAAAGCATTTTGCTTGTAAAAGAAGCGGTATCATCGCCTAAGAGCAATAATGTATAATACATAAAAAAATTAATTATTGTGTCGTGATTTACGTATCTTGTCGCATATTTTGCTGTGTATAAGTTATTGTACCAAAAATGGTATTTTCCGTGCCCCATCCGAAAACTTCTTTAAATGATCAAGTGAAGTTTTCTGCCAAATGCTCTGAAAAATTTAGATCATTCAAATAACTGCTTTTTAAATAAATCAGCGTTGCGAGCTTAATCTTACCTTCTGTCACTTGCACAGATAATCAGATAATATATATACATTTTTTTTTTTATATTATAGTGCTCTACGTCCGGCTTCTTTAATAAGGGCACTACTATGGGCACTTAGCACTTTGGAGAAGGAAGGGAAGAGGGATGGGAGGGGGGTAGGGGCAAATTAGGCAATTATGCTGTGAGGAGGTTGCCTAAACCCTCCTCGAGGAGCATTGCTTGGTGAAAAAGCACATGTGAAAAATCACCGAGGTACTTGCCCGATAAGTCGCACTGGCCGGGAATCGAACCACGGTCTCCCACGTGCCATTCCACGACCTAGCTGACTGAGCCACCACGCGCTCAATATATATACATACACATATATTTCTATATTATATGGTTATCTCAGTAGAGCATATCACACAACCCCTTTTAAAGACTCCCATTAACCTCCACTGCTCCCCACTGCTATTCACAAAATAAGGTAAAAACCCGTCATTTTTATTTTCTCCCTTATTTTAACATATCGCAGTTTTCCCAAGACCCCCCACAGCCCCCCTACGTATTTTTTGTGACCCCCACCGTCCAACCCCTAACTCTTACACTACTTTTGGGAAAACTGACAGGGATCATACGGTATTTTTCAGACCTTAATGTGTATACAGGCATGTACGTCCTTATATGTATTCATCTATTATTTTTAATCTGCTTTCTTATTGGATTATTTGAAGATACAACTTTTTTTATCGCTATGATTCATGTCATCGTCAAGAAAAAAGTCAAAGTTGATTTATAGGTTGTCATTGTACAAAGTGTTTTTATTATATATTCAATTATATTAATATAATTCAATTTGTTTGATTTTGGCAGTACCATATAATAAATACACATGCACACGTATGTGTATAAGCCGTGTAATACAATACATATATGATAACTAATTATTATATACTTTTTTAAATAGCTATAATAATACGGCTGGTACACTTTACAAGTGCGAAAGGGGCGGCAATAAGCCGTAAAAAAAGAGACAGAGAGCTGAGCTAAGCCTAGCCAAGCCGAGTTTAACTAGAGATCGGCCGTGTTCTTCGATTCCTTGTACTCTCTCANATAAATTTTATTTTCTTTTTTTTTTTCGCACCACCCAGAAAGCAAATGGAAAGACTTTATACATACGAATAATTTATAACCATTCCGTTTACATTACTAAGAGTACGATGAAAAATCAATTGATATTAACCATTTATCAATTTATGTATAAGTATAAGGTTCTTTGTGTGCTAAGCTTTTTTGGTTACGATTTCTATAAACTATGTGTAAAATGCTAATTTTTGCTTAAGTATGTATTATATTATTTTGTATATTTGTTGATAATATCAATACATACATAAATTAAAAATACATTTAGTTTATCATTAATACAAGCCATGAAAGTTTCGCATTAAAATGACTCTTTTTATGAGTCCACTTATAAAGCCCTATTAAATGACGAAGACTTAGGTCTATTTCTATTCTGTTTTAAATCTAGGTTGAAATTGCTACAATAGATAAATACAGTATACATTTATGGCATGTATTATTATGTAACAAATTTTGTCTATACATATAAGAATATTTNTATGAGTCCACTTATAAAGCCCTATTAAATGACGAAGACTTAGGTCTATTTCTATTCTGTTTTAAATCTAGGTTGAAATTGCTACAATAGATAAATACAGTATACATTTATGGCATGTATTATTATGTAACAAATTTTGTCTATACATATAAGAATATTTAAATCACGTTCTTATTATTGGAGACATTATTACTTATGAACAAAAACTTCGTTTCAAACTATAATTTCAATATCTGCAATTTTTTTATTAATTCAAACAAAAATTATGTTTTTATTTTTGGATCTTGATAAAGCCACATACAACTGACCATGAGAAGAAAAAAGTTATTTCGAGTTTCATCCTACATTATTGAAACTTTGACCTTGAGACTTGTTCATAGTCATAGCAAATGCTAAAACTAATGGGAGAGACATATATATATGAGTGATTCTGCCGTAACTTACTCAGATTGACTTGAAAAATTTTGTAAAAAGAAGTTGGTTGAAAAAAATTATTTTTTTGGTATTTCTACTGTACACAACATTAATAACACATATTTAAAGCGATGCAACTATAAAATTTTCTGTTCAAAAGTTACACAAAATTTTATGAAAGTCAGTTTTCATCGATTTTCGATAAATTGTATCACTTTTTAGCACGTGTAGCTAAGCTTCTTCAACAGTTCGAGTGTTATTACTGGGCTGGAATAACAGCTGGGATCTAGACCTATTATTAAAAAAAAAAAATTTTGTTTGACTTTGTACCTCCATTCAGAAGTTACAGCTGTTTTAATTAAGGTGACTCCTCACTAAATCAAAACATTTGAGTATTTAATGATATTTTAAAGGTCGATTCTTGAAGGTGCAAGGAGTGTTTTCCCAAAATTTTAGACCTCGTCACCACTAAAATTGTTGAAAAAAACTAACTGGAAAATAGACTCTGTAACATAGCCTCTTACGGAGGGTCGTTAAATTGGTGGTGCAGGTTGTATGATATCTCAGCAAAGATACTATAGTTCTTAATAGAAAACTATGTAGCAGATAGAAGAAATCAGAATCTTTCCAACGACATTCAGGTACTTGGACATTACCATGGGTTTTTTAGGATATTTTGTGAAAACAGTAGATAACTGTGCAAGTCACGGAACAGATAAAAAGTGTGGGGCGTCTGCCACACCGAAGAGCGGTAGCCCGCATAGTTTGAATTGCTCAGAAAGTTGTACGTAAAATGAATTGGAGTTGTAGGGAATCGTAATTATAATAAAGATAAATGAGACGCTAAACTAAGAAAATAATTTAATGCGGGGCTGACTCATGTACTTTTTTGACTGATTGAAGGGTTATGTTGTCAGATTTGTATACATACATACGTCTGCTTGGGTCACTGTATTGTACGATATAGGTCAACAGTCTAGATGTGACTAAACTTTTTGTAAAGGGACTATAGGTACCTATCCATTTTTAGTCAAGAACTTCCACAGCCAATGAAAAGCTGTGTTGCAGTATGCTTACTCTTCTTGTGGGATTTATAGTAAGGAGCGACCTTAAGGCGTTAATATCGCTTATAATGTGATTTTGGCTACAATTCAGTACTTTTCATGAATCACTTTAACTTTTCATTCGGAGACCTAATTCAGAGATTTTCGTTTTAATTATTAGGGATATGTTTTTGTTTTTATTTAAGTCCAGATAAAGCCAACTAATGGAGTGCACCACTTGGCTACCAACATTGGAAGCAGTACCACTGTTTTTGCATTTATGTAGCGAAAAAGAGAAAATTGAATAAAACCCATAAACGTATGTCTCGTATTTTAGCCCAACAGTAATGAAAAAAAAATTTGGCTGGGATTGATTGCTCTAAAACAAAAAAACGGCACTTTGAGGTAACGTAGGGTTGAAATGAATAAGTTGAGAATAAAATTTTTAAAGTTTGTAGTGCTCGTATGACTCATAGACGTAGTACGATGACTTGTCCTTCCATACTTCATTGACTACCCTCAAATGCAATAAGAAACTATAGTTTGCGTACCTAAACCCGCACAGTAAGTTGTTGTTTCCTGGAGGTAGCAACGGATTGAAATGTTTGTGCGTGCAAAATACACAAAAAGGAGAACCTGGCTATTCGAGAGGTAACAACTTCAGGTACTACTGTCCCAAGAATTTATTTATTTTAGTCCTATACTTTGAAAAGTGCCCATTGGTTAGCATTTTTAATCCAAAAAGTTACTAGTTTGAACTGATTTTTGTTGAAACCATGATTATGGTGCAAGTATGAGGACAAAATGTATGCAGTGAAAACTCACTCGTCCTTGTCAATTTTTGATGTCACTAAGATATAAATCTAATCACCAATAGCTAGAGTATATAATGCGTACATGCATAAGTGGCATATAAGCTTTTTTGTTAACTGGTGAGACCTTCCATGAGTGAAATCGAGTTGTGGACATTGGTCGGAATGAAAAATTTGACTCAAAATGATCGATTATCTCGATAAAGGGATCAATATATTGGTAGAAAATGATATTTCAAGTACAGTTGATAACATTTAACACAATTAGACGTTCTTAAAATTTTGGATTTTATTACGGCCTGTAAGTATAAGTACTGGATACGATCTGAGCAAATAACATCAGAATTACCTATATATATCCGCCCTATGTGTGTACCCCCCCCTTTCCAGCTTTACCCGAGACTGACTGAATAAAGTACCTTAGTGTGTTGGCACTTGACGTAAAATGCTTTGAGTTAAAAAATTTGCGTCTATTCTTTAAACTTTCTGGAGTAAAAAGCTACTATTTAAAAAAATCCTTTGTTAAAAGCGAAGTACTTAATTTTACTAAATAACAAACTGTTAAAACTAAAAGAAAAAAAAAGATGTGGAAAAAGCATGCGTTTCTTACGCCATTAAATAATTGTTGTCCTCAGAAAGCTATTAATACGCACTTTATTACATTTTAGTACAAAAGGTGCTATTAGTTGAAACCACCAGGGACTTTATACTAAGAAAAAATCTATAACTAATAAATTTTTTTCCTAATCATACCATCTTGTTATTAGAGTAACAAAAATTTAGAGCTCATCCTTACAATTTTTTTATCGCCATACTTAATACAAATACATATCATGTACTCTAATAAGAAATCTTCAAGATTTAAGTCATCACTATCAGGGTTACAACAAAAATGAAATTTACTTACTTAATGGATTTTTGATTTATTGACTCTAACACTGCACTGCTGTTTCAGTTTTATTAAATATTTTGTCTTAGTTTTTTGACGGCTAAAATTATATATATATATTTAATTAAATCATTTGAAGTTTTTTTTTAACTTGCTCTCTTCCTACTATAGGCATGGTTAAAATATTTTTTAGCCCTAAAAGATGTTTTTTGTCAACATTGTTTAGTAAAAGTAGATTTGTTAGTAAGATAGTTCCACGTTCAATGTCTCTAAAAAGAGCCAGTGAGCTAAAGTCGTTTTTGACTGAACTTTCCCACAAACGTGACTGCATAGAAATCTTAGGGTGGTCTTCTCGAGTAAGCTGCTGTAATACCAGACTGACAAGAGGGAAAACTACTTATGTTACACTTGAAACAAAAGCACCCGAAGCACCCCCTTTCTTTACAGGTCTCAGTCGTCTTGATGATCTAAGATGGAGGGATTGGTCCGTTGGTCTGGACTGCTAAAGACTATTCTGTTAGTTCGAATGTATTTTGTCTTTATAGTTTCATTGTTAGGCTCACCCAGTGCATACTTTAGAGAGAATCGGTGATTCGTGGTTGAATGCTTAGAGTTGAGGGTATAACAGGATTGTTGATAGTCAGGGTATCCAACCTCACGGCAAGAAGCTTAGCTCGTGACGTCTGTCAGTGATGAACAGATTTATCTTATTAGTGGCTGGCTTTCTATAGTTTTTTAGTGGACAAGTCGTTGCCAGAGACTTGGTTGTATAAATATATTCGTTGGTAAGGAAAGTTAACGTTAGATGGCAAAAAAAAAAAATGATGAGATTGATGGTTAATTAGGGAATGTAAGTACTTATGATGGCCCTCAAAAAGGGTAGTGGTGATACTAGACAGCTGCGGGTAGGCTGACCTACCCTCCCGTACAGTGACCATGCTGGAGGGAGGTATGCCACTGGTCAAATAATATCTCGTTTTTGAGTAGTTCTCTAGATAAGCAACCGTTTACTATTCACCAGAAAAGTGGGCCAGAAAAATACCTTCTTTATGGATATGCCATTGAGATGGACTGATTTTATATGTCAAAAAATAGTAACACAACAGCATCAAACAAATTTTTCTGACAAGTGCCATTAAGGTATTATCAATAGGATTTTAAATAAGGGATGATGCCAGCTCACATTAGCAATAAATAAAGTCCCAAATACAAGCTCAACTAAGTCTTAACAGCATACAAATAAGGCTATGAGTTGCTTTGAAAATCTTTCAATGACATTTAAACGTAATAAAACCTTTAATTATTTACAATTTTAATAGTAGTATAAATTTTTATAATATGACAATTAACGAAAAAATAGTCTAACCCCTCCACACGTACGGTATACGTGCACACAAAAAAAGGCAAATAGTAAATTTAAAGCAAACATATTGTTAAAAAATAAGTATTTGATTAATTATTTTTAAAATAAAAATGTATTTAGCTCTCAAAAATTTTAACTGCAATGTTTAAAGATACAAAAGATTGAGCAGGGGTGGAGAGGGCATCCTAGCTTTCATTAAAACACTTGTCTTACTAATATATGAAGAAAAGTCACTAAAACCGTTGTAATCGCTAACCACGGAGACTACTGAACCGATTTTGCGGAAATTTGTCATACCAATTCTTAATACTTCCTAGATAGTTTTAGTATAGTTTTTATCTTGAAGAATTAAATAACAATAGCAATAAATAAGCTCAAAGTTTTGCAAAAATACGCCAGCGTTTCACTTTAGTTTAGTAGGATCTGCTAGGTGGCGTTGACATACAATTGAAGCTATCTGCAATAGAATTCAATAAGTGTGGTTATAATAGGCAGGAGCGTCGCGGAAATTTTTTCAATCGTCTACTGTCAGTTTATCAACCTGCATCGAGAATGTAGATGAAAGTCGTGCAGCTGGATCTCCCGGTTACCGATGAGGATCTTCTCCAATGGGCAAGTGGTCTAGGTCTACTTTTACCCTGACCCTCCAGGATTGACGAGTGCCACCAATAAAAAATTCATTTCAACCGATGACGTCTCCAGCGAAATACTAGGAGACGTGTCTAGCCAGAGCACATCCTGCTCTAACACTTCAGAGTTATGTGGCCGTAGCACAATCTGGCCTGGTGCCGTCAGATAATTTTTTTACTACAAATGTAAGCCAGAAAAGACATCACTGAAGAGTACGGGTTGCCACAACTGTCAAATTCTTAGTGGTCGTTTCAACGGCATACCTACAGAGAAGGTATTCTCCAGACCCACTTTCTCGACTAACGATGAGCGGTTGGTTATCTGGGGAACGACCTGTAGACGAGATTTATTGTGGTTAGCGGCGTATCTCCCTTATGAACGGTCTTCGTCCACAGACCTTAAGGGTAAAAGTCAAGCTAACAACAGCTGGCTTTATCATCAATCATAATAATAAGGAATAACTAGAAATTTCACCACTGGCCTTTTTCAGGGCCAATATAGTATTTATGTTCATTACTTAACCTTCAATCTCATTGGTTCTTTTAAGGACCACCTAAGTTTAAACTACCTTGCCAACAAATACATTTTTAGTACAATTTCTGGAAACATTATACGTTGACTAAAAGACTACGTAAAGCGCGCCACTATTAAACCAAGTCTGTCATTCACTGGCAGACGTCACGAGCAGAGTTGTTCGTTGCAAGGCTGGGAACCCCGGTGACCAACGACCCTATATTACCCTCTTGACTCTAAGCATTCAACCAGAAACCACCGATTCTTTCCAAGGTCTGCACTGCGCAAACCTAACAGCTATGAAGGAAAAAAAAACTTGAGCCAACAGGAGTCTCCAACGGGCAAGCATCATGAACCAATCTCTATTAATCTCTCTACCTTAGATCATCAAAACAACTGAGTCTGCAAAAAAAGGTAACTTAGACACTAATGTCTTTGACGCTGAATCAGGAGACGTTGGGTAAGAGCACTACAACTAGCTCCAAAGCTTCGGACTTTGTAATTTTTCTCCCAATCAGTCTGGGGTTTCGATAGTAGGCCAGAGAAGATTACCCTGAGGTATTCAGGCAGTCACAATTGCTGTAAACTTTAGTCAAGAAGGAATTTTACTTAAAAAGCTCACCGGTCTTTTTTAGGGCCATCAGACGTCAAACTACTTTGCCAAAAAATATATTTGAACTTAACAAAGGCGTCAAGAAACTGACGCAGAAAATTTATCGAGATTGGAACAACAGCGTCAAAATCGACAAATAAAGAATCAATTACGTGAGAGACGAGCTTTTAATTGTACCCTCACAGTAATCTTCTAAATCTTTTAGTTTTTTAAATAAGTAAAAAATGTATTTGTTTTTTTTTTGTGGTGATTAAAGATGTAGAGATGTAGCTCCAGCTCTGGTAATGAAGTTGTAAGATAAGAGAAAAAAAATCTCGAGTAAGCTGCTGTAATACCAGACTGACAAGAGGGAAAACTACTTATGTTACACTTGAAACAAAAGCACCCATCTAGGTTGAAATTGCTACAATAGATAAATACAGTATACATTTATGGCATGTATTATTATGTAACAAATTTTGTCTATACATATAAGAATATTTAAATCACGTTCTTATTATTGGAGACATTATTACTTATGAACAAAAACTTCGTTTCAAACTATAATTTCAATATCTGCAATTTTTTTATTAATTCAAACAAAAATTATGTTTTTATTTTTGGATCTTGATAAAGCCACATACAACTGACCATGAGAAGAAAAAAGTTATTTCGAGTTTCATCCTACATTATTGAAACTTTGACCTTGAGACTTGTTCATAGTCATAGCAAATGCTAAAACTAATGGGAGAGACATATATATATGAGTGATTCTGCCGTAACTTACTCAGATTGACTTGAAAAATTTTGTAAAAAGAAGTTGGTTGAAAAAAATTATTTTTTTGGTATTTCTACTGTACACAACATTAATAACACATATTTAAAGCGATGCAACTATAAAATTTTCTGTTCAAAAGTTACACAAAATTTTATGAAAGTCAGTTTTCATCGATTTTCGATAAATTGTATCACTTTTTAGCACGTGTAGCTAAGCTTCTTCAACAGTTCGAGTGTTATTACTGGGCTGGAATAACAGCTGGGATCTAGACCTATTATTAAAAAAAAAAAATTTTGTTTGACTTTGTACCTCCATTCAGAAGTTACAGCTGTTTTAATTAAGGTGACTCCTCACTAAATCAAAACATTTGAGTATTTAATGATATTTTAAAGGTCGATTCTTGAAGGTGCAAGGAGTGTTTTCCCAAAATTTTAGACCTCGTCACCACTAAAATTGTTGAAAAAAACTAACTGGAAAATAGACTCTGTAACATAGCCTCTTACGGAGGGTCGTTAAATTGGTGGTGCAGGTTGTATGATATCTCAGCAAAGATACTATAGTTCTTAATAGAAAACTATGTAGCAGATAGAAGAAATCAGAATCTTTCCAACGACATTCAGGTACTTGGACATTACCATGGGTTTTTTAGGATATTTTGTGAAAACAGTAGATAACTGTGCAAGTCACGGAACAGATAAAAAGTGTGGGGCGTCTGCCACACCGAAGAGCGGTAGCCCGCATAGTTTGAATTGGTCAGAAAGTTGTACGTAAAATGAA
>NW_019384257.1:1744704-1756981 GCF_000648655.2 Copidosoma floridanum | reverse complement strand
AAATGTCGCATTCTCCTATATTGACTAGAGAGATAGTTGTAAAATTAGCAAAAGATTGGCCGCATTCATCTTACCAATATATAAAGCAGAAGCACTAAAACCCTTGCAATCGCTAACCGCGAAAACTACTAAACCGATTATGCTAAAATTTTGCATACCGATTCTTGATACTTCCTAGATGGTTTTAGTATAGTTTTAATCTTGAAAAATTAAATAATAATAGCAATAAGTAAGCTCAAAGTTTCACAAAAATACGCCAGCTTCTCACTTTAGTTAAGTAGGATCCACTAGGTGGCGTTGACATAAAATCAAGGCTACCTGCAACAGAATTAAATATGTGTGGTCATAATAGGCCGTAGAGTCTCAACGATTTTTTTAGTCGTCTGTCGGCAGTTTATCAAGCTGCATCAAGAATGTTGATGATAGTCGTGCAGCTAGGTATCCGGGTTACCGATGACACTCTTCTTTAATGACCTAGGTCTACATCCACCCGGAATCTCCAGAATTGACCAGTGCTTCCAATAAAAAATTTTTCTAACCGATAACGTCTCCACCAGAATACCAGGAGACGTATCTAGCTAGAGCACAATCTGCTTCAACACTTCACAGTTAAGTGGCCGTTCCACCATCCCGCCTGGTGCCGTCAAAGAATTTTTGGCTACAAATGTAAACCAGAAAAGACAACCCTGAGGGGCATGGGCAGTCACAACGGCTTTCTTCTCAGTGGTCATGTTTCCAACGACGTACCAACATTTTTCCAATTAACGATGAGCGGTTGATTATCCGGAGAACGACCCGAAGACGATGTATTCTTTGATCAGCGCCGTATCTTCCTCCATCACGATAGTCTCCGTACATAGAGACTTCTAGGGTAAGAGTTAAGCTATCCGCAGCCAGCTCTTTATCATCAAGAATAATAAATAAGAGATAGCTGGAAGTTTCACCACTGGCTATTTTCAGGGCCATTCTAAGTATTTACGTTCCCTACTTAACCATCAATATCATCGGTTTTTTTAAGGGCTACCTAAGATTAGACAACTTTGTCAACAAGTATATTTTCACTACAATTTTTCGGAAGCGACTCGTCAACTTAAAGATTATAACTCAAGGCGGCCACTATTATACCAAGTCAGTAATCCACTGGCAATCGTCAAGAGCAGAGTTGTCCTTCGTAAAGCTGGAAACCCCAGTGACCGACGACCCTATATAACCCTCTCAACTCTAAGCACTCAACCAAGAATCACCAATCATCCCCAAGATCTACGCTAGACAAGCCTTACAGCTATGAAGGGAAAACGACTTGAGCCAATGGGGTAGTCTCCAACGGGCAAGCATTACGAAGCCATCTCCCAATTTTATATTACCAAAATAACTGAGTCTGCAAATAAAAAAATGCTCTAGAGACCGACGTCTTCGACGTTATACCAGGAGACGTTGTGATAGATCTCTACAACTAGCTCCAAAGCTTTGGACTTCGTAATTTTTCTCCCGATCAGTCTGGGGCTTCAATAGCAGGCCAGAGAAGATCACCCTGACGTATCCAGGCAGTCACAATTGCTGTAAACTTTAGTCAAGAAAGAATTAACTTAGGAAGCCCAACGGTCATGATAGGGCCATTTGACGTTGAACTTCTTTCCAAAAAAGTATATCAGAACGTAGCAAAGTCGACAGAAATTAAGGGTAGGAAAACTTCAAATGTATCAAATAAATACAATTTCAGGCGTCAAAAAACTGACGCAGAAAACTTATCAAAATTGGAATAGCAGCGTCAAAATCGACAAATAACGAGTCCATTACGTGAGAGATTAGCTTTTTATTGTACCCTCACAGTAATCTCTTACATTTTTCAGTTTCTTAAATAAGTAGAAAATGTATTCGTATTTATGTGGTGATAAAAAATGTAGAGAGTAAGCTCTAGCTCTGGTAATGAAGTTGTAAGATAAGAGAAAAAAAATTTTTTAGTATACATTTTTTAGGTATTTTCAATCTTAACAGCTTTTAAAAATAGCTCTTTTCATAAATTATACGGAAGAAACTGCAAATTAATAGCCCCTTATGGCCAACGATTATTTTATAGCACAAGGAACGCACGGTACTTTTCAGCATAATTGTATTTTTTTTTATTTTTACAGCTTATTATTTGACTGAATACACTGTATGGATTCTGAAGACATGTGTTTTCAATAAGATGATTTTTGTTTTGAGGAGTGTCAGGAATATATGTAAAATTTCTAACCAAAAACGTTTCAAGTTACATGTCAACACACTACGGTGTTTTATTTAGTAAGTCTCGGGTGAAGCCGAGACGAGGGGCCGCTAGTAACTATACAAGACGGAAAAAACTTTCAGCCAACGTAAAAATACTTTTTCTTGTTCAGTCTTAGAGTAACATTTTTAATAAAACATTTTCGGTAATGATTCATATTTCTCATATAGTACAACGTATAATTGTAAAATCCTTATATTAGTTGAAATACTGTACCATGACAATGTGGCAAGGCTGATACAATTTTTGGATAATTTCTTTAAAAAGTAAGCGTGCCATTATAGCTCATCAAAAGTAAAATATATTAAAAAGCAAGAAATGTAATGAAGCACTTTTATACTATTCTGAGAAGAAGAGAAGAGTTTCAGAAAGATTTTTTGAAACAATGGCTAGCGTCAGACAGGGGTAGATACGGGTTGATAAGGTCAAACACAGTGACAAAAGGTGGCTGAGAATAGTTATTTTATAAGGTTAAATCATGCTTAACAAGACAATTGTAGAAAAAGTGGTAATGGATAGACAGTGATGATGAAGACAAATGCTTAGCTATCATTAAAATTCTTACGGTTATAATATAGAAAGATACATTTCTTTCTGAAATGTAATGTTCATTGTGTAAGGCACTTAACAAAACCCCCTTACTATCCCTCACAGCTATCATCATGGATCTACACTAACTCCTTACTAACTTCTACCCTAAAAGAAGATGGAATTACGTTATTCTCTTTCTTATTTTGATACATCATAATTTTTGTCCAATTGTCATACCAAACCCCTTACAGATTCTGCACAGCCCTTACTTTCTTTAACAGATTTTTGTTAACCCTCCACCACCCCTGACACGACTTTTAGTCAACCCGACGAAGACCCTACCGATCTTCACTGACTATTATAAAAATACATACATGTGCGTGTCATATATATGTATGTGTATAACAATTTATTTAATTTTGTATCTACTAAATTTTCCAACTTCATTGGTAAAAAAAAGTACGGTTTAAAATATTTGGTGATTAAAACAGTTGCTTAGTTAACGTGGCATATTTACGCCTAGTTATAAGTATACTAGTTTCATAAATAAAAAAAGTCTTCTAAAATTTACGGGAGAAATTGATACATGTAACAGTGTTATGACCAGAATTGATGAGAGTATGGTCATAACCGTTTTATTTTAGTATCATTTATGGGTCTCTTAGGGTTCAGTTCATAAGTTCTATTTGTTTTCTTTAGTTGAATGAAAAATATTTCATTTATATAACGTAGATAATTGTAGTTTATGTATTCTTTTATTAAAATAATTCAGAATAGTTAAACTTTTTAATACATATCTGTTTGATCCTTTTCACAAGCTATGGTAAAAATTATAAAACTGATAAATAACCGACATCTTTCACTGATTATTTTTACTGCTGCTTTTAAGTTCCCTCACGCTTCGTCCAGTAATTTTCTGTGGCCCCTTAAACTACACGAATAAGTTTGTGACTGAAAAGATTTTGCAGTTTCTGCTTTCTTTGCTATCGCCCAAACCAACTTCAGTGGGTCTTCTTCGATGTACCTTCCTCCTTAGCGTAGCTTTATACTATGGATACCCTCAGAATGCTTCCAAGTTGCTTCCACCAAGATATTGTGTCTTACGTGTATAAGGCACTCACGAGTCGCAATAGTCAAAAGTTAACCAAAACCTTAGAGGACAGATGACAGTCATGAAACAAGCAATTTTACCTCTTGATGGTACCTTTTTATAGCGTCAGAGTAAGTGAAAGAGGCCTTTGGTTGAATAAGGTCAACCAATAAGTGAAGTTCTTGTAAACTGCGTTGACAGCAACATAGTAGGTTTGCACCATAATGTTTCATGTTATGATTTCATGTATTAAAAAATAACAATATGACAGTGCTAATAGCATTTTTCTGACAAGGGGGATTGAGAATTTGGATCACTTATAATTAGTGTTTGCAGCACCCATAAAAAAAAACATCAAATAGAAGTTGAAGTACGATTAATAATAAGTTTAGAAGGTTTTCAATTAATCCTTTTGGAAATCTTACAATCAATTTGTATGGAATAAAATAATTTGCTTATTACAATTATCAAATGTGCATACATAGTAAAAATTGGTCAATCAATTCGCAAAAAAGCTATTAATGTATACATTGAATAGAATTGATGAATTTATACATGAGACGTACAATTTCAACACATACATGTCTTTTTACATTAAGGCAGGTTGTATTACATGTGAGCAAATCATAGATGTATTTACTTGAAAGCCAATACTCACATACGCATATAAGTGACATATGAGCTTTACTTGTCATTTGAGCTCCTGTATGTATACAATACGTCTTGTATGAATTTGATAATGAATTTTGTTTTTACTTATAATGTTATTTATATGAAACAACTAAGTATGTAACAACAGCAAAGATAAGACAAGATATTAGGAGGTTGAGAAGTGAATTAATAATGTTCTAATTTATTTTCAACAAAAATATTTAATAGTGTTAGTAAAGGTTTGCCACTTTATAAACAAAGTTTAAAAACAAGTTCATTAGTTATGCCAACGTAAAATTTGTGTATATAAGATGGCTTATGTAATAGTCTTTAATAAGCAATTACTTTATCATTAAAGTTCAACGTAAAAGAAAGAATGGACGCCCAAGACAGAGATGTTGCTCTGGTTTGACCTTGAAAAATACTATGCTCTTCTTCTAAGTCCAAAAGAGAACTATGCTATTTACCTTAGTGCGAATGAAAACTATGCCCTTTTTGGATCCTGGACAAAGACTATGCTCTTTTGGGATCCCAGATGGAGACTTTGCCCTTTTCAAATTTTGGACGAAGTCTATGCCTTCTTGTCTAGTCTGGACAAATACTACACTTTTTTTTTAGTCTGGGTGAAGACTATTTTATTTTCTCTAAGTCTCGACAAAGATGTTGACCTTTTTTTGAGCCCGGGTGCAGTAAAATTCACTTAAGCTCGTCTGACAATTGTGCTTGTAGATAAATGTGTAGTCAAGTAATATTTACAGTCATTGTGATAAACACTTTACAAAAATCTTTGTAGAAAGGCTAATTTTTTTCAAACATCAGATTACACTCGAAATACCAAAGCCACTTTACCAGTTGAGAATAACGACAACATGATGTTTTTCTATGTAAGCATCTGTATATTAAAAACGCCATAAAAATATACGAATGTTTTTATAGAATACAAAAAGAATATTTTAAAGTTATGAAAGAAGATTAAAGAATTATTTAAACTTATAATAATTTCTAGTCAAAATGACAACTGAATAACATGGCGTTGTGTGGTATAAAGGGGTGGGGACCAGCGCTGGGTAGTATGGCGAGACAAGCAGGGCGAAGGGGGAATAACATGCAAGATCTACTTCTGTCACATATTTTTCTAGGGTCAGAAGTCTGAAACCGCCATTTAACTCTCGTGCATTCCATGTCTATGGAAGTATAACTTAAAAACTCGTACGTGTAAACGGACTATACAGCTTATTCGTTTGTTGTCTGAAACTTATATATTGTCATTTTACTACCATTTCTTAGATACGACCAATGTTTTAGAGTGCCTAATAATTTTTTCAGTGGAAGAAGTATACCTACTTCTTCAATAGCTGTTTTCAATATAAAACAAATTTTAAACAAAAATTAAATGTCACCTTACAAACTGGAACAGTATCTCAAGTGAAGGGCTTTAAAACAAAAAAATCAGCTTTTACGCGATATCTTCTTTTACATATATTTAATATGTTAGCTTTTAGAAATAGTGTTATGAATCTTGTTAAAATACAATTTTTTTGTATCATACCATTAGCTCTACATCACACTGCTGACTCTCCATGAGGCGCAACACACGCAAAAACAGTGATAAAAAAGTTTTTCTTTTGTTATAGAAATAAATCCCCATTCTACATCAAAATGTTAGAAGCAACAGTTGTAGAGCTTATTGAAATTTCTCTGTGTTGTACTGCTTATTTGTTATTTAAATTCCTTTTTAACGATTAAATCGACAAAAATCGTTCCAAAATAGCTCAATGATCGTTCTACACCATCTAGTTTCTTGACATCATCATTTAAAAAAAAACTTTTAATACGAAAATGAAGATCTGGAGATATTTTTTTGCTGTGACCAACTTAATCCATACCCTCAATGTAAAAAAATGTCTTAGCACTTTTTTCTTTCGCACATTAAAGATTAATCATGCCTTAATAGCAAGACAAAATGTTTTGCATGAATTAAGCCGCTTGTTTTCTCTTCATATTATGTCAAATTACGCTGTCACTAAAGCTTTTATTAAATAATATTATAAATAAAGCTTGCAACATACAAATAATTGTAAACTGTTTTGATATTAGTGTTACATTTTGCTTCATTATTTTTATAATTCTTGTGCAACCAGAAAGTAGTTTGATATTCTAACAATACCAAGTTTAAAGACAGGTCTCAAGAGTAGTATTCAAACCTTGTAATAAAAGAAGCAATTAAAAAAAAAGTCGTATTTAACTTTGACTTTCCGCTCCCTTTAGAACAGGCTAAAGAGAGAAACCATGGTAGAGATGAATTGCAAAACCATTTGTTGGTGATTTGAAAAAAAAGTAAAACTAAGCTGCTGCATTTTTTACACCTCTGAAAAGAATTTTTAATTAAAGTTTCGTTAATGCTTTTGTTTAAATGTGTCATTGCGGTAATTTCAAGCATAAACTATAGGAAAACATGTCTTAATAGTAAAATTAGTCAATGATTCTTTCTGTATACAATGTATCTTTAAGCAGGGAGTTGTTTTGTGTCATTACAATTAAAAGAGGGTTACATAAGATTTTAAGAACCTTACAATTAGGGATCTTATTTTTTATAAATATTCTATCATTTCTATCATTTATTTTTTATAAATTTTTGGATTTCTGGCTAACTTACATATGGACTAAGAAAAGAAACTATAGTTATTAGAATTAGAAATAATATAGTTTTTTGATCTACAGAAGGTTTATATTAAATAAGACAATTATTATAAGATCTATTTTATACTTTAAAAGCCCTATCATGGAATGTGCAAGAACTTTGAATGATACATTTTTAAAGTTAAGCTCACACCAAATACAATGGTACCTTTATTTTTGTGGGTTCGTGATTAAAATTCTGAGATAAATCAATCCAAAGATAGCACTTTTTAAGATCGCATAACACAGCTTCTTATGACTAAAGGCCTACAGAAAATCTGTCACTATCAACTAAACTATTAAAAATGAATGTGCAAGCGAAAGAATATACGTGTCGTACAGTTAAGATTATTGTTTTTAAAAAACCAGGTGACTTAATAGGAGTTAGCGATGAAAAAATTTATGAAATAACTAAAATACTGTTTTGGTCTACAGATGCGTCCGGTACCTGCAGACACAAACACCACCGGCCATGTCTCTCTATATATATTAGTGTGTGCGTGCACGTGGGGGTGTGTGTGTATGTGTGTGTGTGTGTGTATGTATTTGTCCCCCTTCTCCTGCTGTGCACCAACCTCCTGTTACGGAACCATTTTCTAAGATTAAAAAATTAGTTTCCTAATTATTATAAGAACCTTAAAGTAATATTAAATTGAATAAGTTTTGAGAATATGTATAGTTACACTCATCAATAAGTAAAATTTTCAACGATATTTTACCTTTTTATGTAAGTATTTGTAACAAAATTTTTTTCAATGTGAAAATGGTGGATGTTTAGTTTTTTCGAGGAGGTGGCGACGATGGCACAAAAACGTAAAGGATTTGAGGGTGGTCAAAGCAAACACGAAGAATATTGTCACTTTTGGAAAGGAGCAAGAGGGAGCACGAAAATTTAATGAGGACCAAAGTGTGGTGAGGGGGGGGGGTATCGAGATTTAAATTGGGTTTGTTGTATAAAAACATGGAAAAAATTTCACCTTATTTTGAGGGTTGACTGTAGGGAGGCTTATAAAGAATATAGAAGGGTAACAGAAAATGGGTTAGGAGAGCCTACAGTATAATATAATTAATAAATTTTACATAAAAACAAAAGGCATTTTGTCATATTCTCATAAGAGGCAGGATGGGGCATAAAAAGTGTCTAACGGAAGTAGAGGTGGGGGGCCGTGGGCAGCTTTTTTTTAATAGAGTAAGCCGCACATATAAATTTTTGTTTGTAGCATGGGGGCCATCCATAAACTGCGTAACGCCAATAAGGGTAGGGTAGGGGTATGACAAATTGCGACATTAAGATACGTGGGGGAGAGGGGGTTTAATTAAAAGTAACGTAACTTCACTTCATGCCACGAAAATTAAACAAAATTAAATGCACTATTATATTTTTCCAAATAAAGCGCGTAATTGCAAGTTTCTCAGTCGTGCCACACTAGGCGCTGTATTGTACGTGTATGCAGTGACACTACTACCAACCTACTTGTATTATACGTTGACCACGCAGTAGGGTTTTGTTTTTCTTGTTGACAAGTCGCGACGAAAAAATCAGTCGATAGCAGAGTATTGACACATGCATAACAAAAAAACAGTTTTTTTTTTAATTGTGACACAAACGCAGTATATTATTTTATATTTACATATAAGTTTACTGTAAAGTGTATTATTTAATGTGCAATAGATATTTATTTTGTAATGTCTTGGTATACAAAATTGTATGAAGCTCACTTTTTGTGTGTGATGCAAATAATTTTTCTGGACAAAAAATCCAATGAAACGTAAACGAATTATGGAAAAGTTTTAAAGAATACAAAGAATGATTTCTAGGTAACGTGGAGAAGGAAATTAAGGAACTTCTTTAAAAAAAAACAGAAAAAGATGCAGAAAAGATTCTTTTCTTCACACGACAAGTAAGATTAATCTTCATTAAAAAAATTTTTCGCGTTATCTAAGCTATGAATAAAATTTGAAATAAATTTTGTATAATCTACATTGACGTTAATTTTATTCGTAATTATTATAAAATGCAATTAAAAAAATTGTTTACTTTTTTTTCAGAAATCTGTGAGTAAAGAAGTTCCCGATGCAAGTCCTTTTGTTTGCGGTAACTCAAACTCCGAGTCAGTATCGAATTAGGTACTGATTTTGCAAAAACCACTTTGTGCTCAAGTCAAAAATCCTTCTAAAGGTAATAAAATGTTCATCAGCAAATATAAGCTTGCGTTTGAACTTTTAATTTTTAAATCTGAATTGATACAATGTAATACAATCTGAACGAAAAAAAAAACATTTTTTTTCACTTTTAATCTTTCTTTAACGATACGTAATTCTAATTGAAAATTTAAAATCAACATTTTCTACGCGTTAACGAGTTAATTTTATAATCATAAAAATAATGATTTTGAATCAGGAATTAAGCGTGGAAGGAGCACGCTTGTCATCTTGAGCAGTGGCGAAGAAGATGAGGAAATTCGTAGCCCTAGCTTAAATCGCCAATACTCTACTCCCGTACAAGATAGTTTTAAGACCAAAAATAAATTATTAGAAAAGCAGTTAATTGTAACTGTTGAGGCTCGTGACTCCAATCTTGAATCAGAAAGTGTACAAAAGGATATAGAGGAAACAAAAAAAATTGGAAAGTTCTAGAAAATTGCTGACAGCAACAATTAATACTGCAAAATGGCAAAAAAAATACCGAGATGGACGTCAGGAAGGTCTTAAAAAATAGCGATTGATCGACCAGATTTAGCAAAAAATTAGCACGTTAGTTTTTAATTATTTAACTTGCATACTGTCAAATAATCAATTTGATTGCTTTTATGTTCGTGTACTAAAATTTATAAAAGTAAAAAAAAATATTGAATTTTGGTTTCGCAAACAGCCTGATTGACCTCAATCAGAACTTGATCAACCTGAATTGTTAAAAACAATATGTGACATTGCTATGTTTGGGGGAGCTGCTGACAGTTGGCGATGCTCGGAATTAATTCGGAGCTAAAAAACATTGAACGACTTACATGATAAGCTTCAAACACGTGGTTTTTCAATTGAAAAAAGCGCTACATATCTTCGATTGCTACCTCGAAACTCCCACACAAATGAGGGTGAAAGGCACGTTCATACGGTGCCAGTTAAACTTTGCAAGACTCCAGCTGATTCCAGAAGAGAACTCCTTGATCGTTAATTTTGTACAGCTTTAATTAGGTGCCTATAAAGACATTTTCTTATTCGTGACAAACGATATGCTCTGATATGTATGAAAATAATAATTTAATATTTAAAATTAAAAAATTAATAAAAATATTTACTACCTAGGTTGTTAGAGCAATTAATTTTTGTACTGGGTGTTCGTCAGGTAGCTGTAATATCGCAAGATGATAAAAGCAGAGTGCCAATTGGTATTACTGCTGCAAATGAACAGGCACCGATCTTAATGCACTCAGAAAATAAAGTAAGTTCACCAGACAACGATTGGTTTGTAGCCCAAACTCATAACTCTTATTCCAAGTGTGTATGCAGGCATTAATATTACAGATGGCAAAATTGGTGATCCAAAAACTGTAATGCACTCAAGGCCTACTGACATTGCCATCAGCAGTGCCAAGCACTCGACAAGTACAGCAGCAACTCACGCTTATGGTTTTAGAAGATTGTTAAACTTGGAATCTTTTAATAAAATACTTTGTAAGAAAATAATTATTTACACGTAAAATTTCTTACTCTAATTTAGTTTTACATTTTAATTTACCTAATAAAATATTAAATTTTATATACTGATAAACAAGTAAATCTATCGTGGTTTTGATGTCTGATGGTGGACCAGACGAAAATCCACGCTACGCCAAAGTGATAAGTCATGCGATTGACCATTTTAGGACCTGTAATTTAGATGCCATTTTTATAATAACTAACGCACCAGGTTGAAGTGCATATAATCGCATTGAGCGGCGTATGGTACCCTTAAGTCGTGAGTTAGCTGGCTTAATATTACCTCATGATAAATTCGAATCTCATCTGGACAATTCTGCCAAAACGATTGATAAAAAACTCGGAAAAAAAAATTTTTGAATTTGCAGCTCAAACGCTTGCAAACGTATGGAGTTACCTAGACATTGATGGCTATCCAGTGACCGCAGAATTCGCAGATTCGGAATGCATTGCCAAAGACGTAAGCAACGTATCACCTGAATGGTAAAGCTTGCATGTAAAAGAAAGTCAATATTTTCTCCAGGTATCAACGAGACTTTTAATATTAATTTTTCCATATTTTTCTGTAAATAATTGTATATTATAGTTGTTTTTGATAAAAATCTGTTTGTAATTTTCACATAAAAGTAAAGTTAATATTTTTACGCATGCGTAATATAATTCAATTTTTTTTGATTGTAGATCGTAAAATGTGATAAAAAAGATTGCTGGGATGAATGGAGAAGTAGTTTAAGGAATGTTCTTCCTGTCACTAACGGTTTTCTACCTCCTCCATTTCCATTGCGCAGAAATCGTATCGGACGACTTGAAATCCTAACCCTGGACGATACAAAAGAAAAAGATAGCTTCCTTGATTTGTTTGTCAGACTAAGTATTGGTTTAAAACCCTCGATGACAACTGGTGTTCCTGTACCATATGATTATTACTGCTCTTCAGTTGTTGATGACATGAAAGGCAAGTCTTAATTATTCTCTAGTGTGATTATAATCTTTCAGCACTAAATCATACGATTTTTTTTTTTAATCAGGTAGGACATGTGATTCATGTGGATTATATTTTGCTTCAAAAAAACAAAAAAACTTACACACCAAAGAAGTTCATGGAAAAGTCAATAATCAAAAGCTACGTGCAAAAAAAATTTTAGCAAAAAGAGAAACAGAATTACTTTGTTAACTTGATACTCTTGAGCCAATAATAGAGTGGCTCGAAGAAGAAGACGTAGAAATTAAATATTCTGATCTCACAAATAATGATTTTACAGATGATATAGCTTCCTTTCCTGTAATCAGTGATATACACGAGTGGCTAGTAGCACCTTTTGAAAGTGCATGTGATGTAGAGTTAAAATAAAAGTTTTATT
>NW_019384257.1:1714114-1743526 GCF_000648655.2 Copidosoma floridanum | reverse complement strand
TAAGTAATTTTTATTTTTATTTAAAAAAAAAGAAAATTTTTTTAATAGAAAAATTTACGTTACATTTACTGGGGGAGGGGGGGTCAGGAAAAACGTTACGGTAAGTTATGTGGAGGTGGAGGGGGGTCAAAAAAGGCCAGAAACAGCGTAACGTAGTTCATGGATGGCCCCATGTTTACATATGTGGAAATACACGTGTTTATAAACATATACAAGGAAGATTCTGCCTTTCAACGCGCTTCACATGCCAATTCTCCTCTAACAGGTTTTGCTACAAGTGAACTTTTTAAAAAAATGCGTTTCTTATTTCTATTAAAGTAGAGCCAAAAAAATTGTTAATTTCTTTTGTTAACGGTGAAAAACGTTACTTAATAGAATTTTATTCAATTAAAAAGATGATATCATTTTTAAAAAATACTTACCATGTATAAAAAAAAAAAGATGTTATGCAAAGAGTAGTCAGCGTTGTGGTGTACCTGGGACTTTCTTTGGGTGCTCTCGGCTCCACGCAAAAAACAGTCAAACTCAAACATTTTGGCTATCTGTTGTACAACAGTTTGAGAGATAATCGGATCACTAGGATTCGGCAGTAAGTAAGGTAGTGAACAACGTTTGTAGCTGCACTATTTGATGTATAATCAAAGATTTTTACTTGAATTATACGGGTGCTTTAGTCTAAGTTGCGGACTCTCGAAGACCGAATTATGAACTGTAAGCTTGTAAACAGTTAAGGCACAAGTCTTTGACGTACACATTGAGTCACGCAGCTACAAATGTCGTACAGTTCCTTGCTTATTGTGGAACCCTAGTGATCTGCACTGGAAAAAAGTTGGTCGCCCTGCGCCACCGAATACAGTCACGCCGTGTACTCACTTTCTTGGTCGCGCCGCATGCCTATTTTGGGCGCGTGGGGCACCCAAAGTACCTGGCGCGCGGGACAACTAAAATTCAGATGTGCAGCAGCACCAGCTACACGTTCGGCAGTACGCCCAATGTTTAGGACTGCTGTCTGCCTGTTTTATGAATATATAATGCTATCAGCTTGTGTAGTTTAGCATTGTGAAAAATCACTTGCGGGATTAGTAATAATGTTAATAAAATTAATTTCTAGCATTAAGCACTTTTTTAATTCGTACAGTAAATTATTAAACATTTTTTTTTTATTAGTGAGACGTATTTTTAGTTATGTAATACGGTTTTGCATTACAATAATCATATAATAATTGCAGTTTGCTTGCTATTTAAAATGTGTTTTTAATGTTTTATTAATTACAAATGACGTAACGTATAGTTAGTTAAGGAAAGTGATTTCTCTGGAGTAGGTATGCTTCGATGAAATAAGAAATTTACTTTAAATAATAAGTGTAAAGTAAGTAGAGTATTAGTAATATTCTTTAGTTATGTACAGTACAATCATATGAATTTATAAATTTAATTATAATCTAACGTAATTACAAATAATATGGAGCGACAACTAAGAAGTCTCTGTTAGATCTAGTATTTCAAGTACAAGGCGATATGTAAGGTATCTCTGACTGTTTAATTAATCGATATTTATTTTTTTGTAAATTAAAAAAGCGCGTATATGTAAGGTACACTGGTATATTACCTGGGAGATATACACATACACTTACAACAAAAAAACACTGCCACTAATTTTTACAACTACATTAAATTATAAACAAAATTTAACTGCACAGCGTTTAAGCCACATCACTTTTTTTAAAACAAAACAGGCAGACATCAGTCTTAAACATTGGGCGTACTGCCGAACGTGTAGCTGGTGCTGCCGCGCATCTAAATTTTTGTTGTCCCGCGCGCCAGGTACTTTGGGTGCGCCGTGCACTCAAAACAGGCATGCGGCGCGACCAAGAAAGTGAGTACACGGCGTGACTGTATTCGGTGGCGCAGGGCGACCAACTTTTTTCCAGTTTGTTATCTTCCAAATTGTTGTACAACAAGTAGTCGAACTATTTTATTTCTACTTTTTGTCTGCGCGTAGTAGTGCAAGCGCTTAAAAACCGTGCACTTTTTTTTACTGGACAGGTAGGAGTAGGCAAGCTCCTCTACCTAGCCCTTAACTTAAACTCTGCCCACTTCTCACGATCTAAATGATATTTCTGACTTAAGCTCCTTATGTCTCTCGATGGTTGAGTACACCAGCTGTTTTGATAACATACGACTCATACCACGCTTATCTTTAATTCTTGACCTATGCACTTTTTTTCTATTATAGTTATATTTATTTTTGCTATAGCGATCATTATTATTACTCTTACCATTATTATTATGAGTATTATTATTGCTTTCATTATAATTATTATTGTTACTATTACTATTATCATGATTATTATTATCATTACTGTTATTCTTAATATTATTATTGTTATTTTAGCACGTTTCTTTCTAGAAAAAATTAAGAAAAAGTATGATTTCCAAAGAAGAAGTGATGAAGCTATGACTTGAACAAAAGTTACATGGAAAATGTTAAAAACTGTAAGCATATTTAATAATAAATGAGCAGTGTTTTGAAAAAAAAATTAAGCGTAACATTGATTTACTCAAGGGTAATTTGTGCTGTATTACATTATGTTATTAAAAAAATAAGCAAGTCTTTACGATTCATCAAAAAATTTATATATTCATCGCTTAAAAGTTGCGCGTGGTAATCGCGGTTTACTTAAAGCATTAACAAGGCTTGTTTGTTTCGATTTCATGACATGCGTTGTTTTTCAAGTATACATACATGCAATACTCTACTACAGCATGGACTATGTTTTTTTTTTTTCAGTGTCTGCCTTTGGAGAAAGTGGGTTCAGATATCACAAGGTAGTAAAGTAATATGTATGTTATAATAATATATTATATAAATAGCGTAGCATTAGTGTACTTTTTATTTAGTAAGAGTACGATACTAATTATGATGTGTAATACGTGGGTAATAAGCTCTCAGCACAGTATAAAATCTTGCGGGTTCGTAAAGCAGCTTATTTCACTTTTTGGTTGGACAATTTTGAGCAATGTTCGTTTGCTTAATTCGCGCTTGCATTCATGACTGTACTTATTCACGAATTGTCTGATATAAGTGCCAAAATTACATTTTCCAATGTGAATAAAAATTCCAAGCGACCAATAAAAGGGAGCTGTGATGTTGGCGCATCAGAAAAAAAGAATAGTAGTAGTTGCATTTTTGTTTTAGAGTGGTTAGAAGATCATTTGTTTAGGAATCGACTTTAACATGACGTTTTAAATGTTCGAAAACCTGCTCGTCGTTTTTTTGTAGTACTAACATCACGTGTTATAATAGGCAAGATTCTGTCAAGCAAGTTGCTACTAAAAAAAATCAAATAAGGGCATGTATTTAAGAACTAACAATTGTTTCCACTGATAATTCTCCATTTTCTGATATAATTTATCAACTTGAAAAGTTTGAACTAATAATAGCCCTTTTTATAGCAGAACATAACTTACCGATCCATCTTGTGAATAACTTAATACCTTTTATACTCCAGCTCTGCAAAAACCAAAAATTGTAGAGAAAATAATTTTAAAAAGGTAAAAATGTGCAAGTTCAATGAAAAAAGTTTCGAGCGTTTGTGAACTTCAAAAATTGGTAAATAGCTAAAAAAATCGAAGACTTTTAATTTAAGTTGATGGATCAATAGACATTACAGTAATAAAAATTTTTTTGTTGCGATTTAGTATTTTAATCATAAAATATATAAAGTAGTTTATTGTGTATTGCAATTAATCCAATTCAACGCTATATTTTGTGGTGCAAGTAAATAGTTTTAAGCGTTTAAAACATTTTTTACATACATGAAATTTCTTCCAGCAACGGAGTTAGATTGGCATTCGACAATGCTAGTATTACGACCAGCCCAACAATCTCTTTATACCTTTTTAACAAATAAAGTTTTAAATGTCTTTTGCTTTCATGGTACTGTCATACTTCAGCTAAAGTTTCGAAAAAAAGTTGCGCAAAGATTGCTTAATACTTTTACAATAGTTCTAAGAGATGTGAAAGCTTATAAGAGTTCTAAATTTTCAAAGATAGTTGAACAAAAAATTTTTTCAAATAAATCAATGCAAGATGGCTTTCGATTTTTAATTGTACTGACTGGGTACTTCAAAATTAATCAGTTTTAAAAGCCGTCTTCTTACTTAAATCGCATGAGAAGTATGCTGTAAGTAATGATAAAGAAAAAAAACTTACCTAACTATATGTATATATATATATTTTTTCTTTTATGTATAACTGAGTAAGAGAATATTTGAATAATTTATGCTATGCTTTACATAATTTCCATAAGTTTAAAGCATAAACTTAAGGACGAGTAATTATTAAATAACTAAGAAATAAATGTGCAAAACTTTTTATAGCAATAGGCTTTAATTTCTTTACCAACGCAGTAGAAATAAAATTTTAATTGCAAGCAGTGAGCAGTTAAAGACTTTAAACCCATACAGAATATGACTGTTGGTGATAACTGTAATAATATTTTCAAATGTTTTCCAGAACAACATGCTGTAGATGTTCGAAAAATTGCTTAAGTTCTTACATGACTGCTTTTAACAAAATACAAAAAATTATTTTAAAAACGATGGTATGCATCGAACTCTTAATTATCTTTTACCTACAAATGCTTTAAATAGAAAATTTTGGAGTCAGAGTCGTAATTTAATGAGCAACTTTTGAACTTTTTTTCTGTTGAAAGATATAAAATTAAAATAATTTGAGAAAAATATTTTGTTGCTGCTATTCAATTTCATTTCAAATGATTTTAGCTCTTACAATGTTAAAATGGATGAATTTTAAAAAAGAACTATTCATTCCCGCTTAGAAAATAAAAATTTAGAGATCCTAAATGAAAAAAATTTAATTAAAGCGATCTCATCTTTTACACATTCTAACGCCGAAGAGAAAAAAATTTTTTAAATTGTTATGAATACAAAACGCGAAAAACAGAGCAGAAAAAAAAATAATTTACTTACCGTAATTTATTTTATTTGATCTTTTTTTCTAAATTCTAGTCATAATGCAATCAATTTCAAAATCTCATAAGAAAATTTGGAGCTATATAGTCTGAAATGTATAAAAGCGATTCAGCAGTTATTCTAGATATAAGAATTCAAGGCAGCGTGTCATCAGTAACTGATTACAAAACCTTTATTAACTTCTAAATAATTACGTTTAACATGTTTCCTATAATTTGTGTAATTTATTCATGATTATTTTACAGCTGCTTTCATGATAATGAGGAAGATTTTGTATATTTTTGTTTATTCTCCATAAAAATAGTAATAAATACTTAGAAATAGTGAAATAACTACTTAGTTTTGTGCCAATAGCAAATGAAATTCAAAAGGTTATATTTGTATAAGTAATTGGTTGGATTTGTTCCACTTTTAAGTATACTTAAGAATCAAAGTTTTCTTGTTACTATTAAAATAAGTTGGCTTAAGGGATGTTTCATAAAAAAATGTGTTACAAGTGTTTCTATTAAATATGTGTTATTCATCAAAGTAACATTAATAGTCAGTTAAAAAAGACTGCATAGTTATGTAACAATTTATTTGTTCTTTAAAATTGGTAATTAAATTACAGACTTGTAGTACTTATGTGAATTACTCAATCAAAGATTGCTTTAAAGTAGATTATTTCTTTTGAGTTTTGAAACAAGTTTTATTGATTAAAATTAATCTTTTCTTGAAAAAAAAATGAGCCCTTATACTTACTGCAAGGTTGCAAAGAAAGAGCATGTACTAGTTTTAGTATTTTTATCGCACCCTTAATTATGTTTCTGATAAATCATATTGATAGTAATAATACTAATAATAATAATAGTAACCATAATTATGGTAATAATTATAGAAATAATAACTAATTCAATAATTGAGTAGATATTATTTTAATCATCATAATAATAACAATAATAATAACAATCATAATAATAATATCAATGATAATAATAATGATAAAAACAAAAATGGCAATAATAATAACGAAATTATAATAAAAAGACTAGAAAATAAATTGTGCCATGGTCAGGAATCAAAAAGTACGTAGGTACGAGTCACTCGTAAGCAAAACAGCTAGTCCGCTCGAACATCGAGAGACACCAGGTGCTAGAGTTAAAACCAATATTCAAGGTGTGAGAAGTAGATGAAGCTTTAATGAAAGAGTAGGTCAAGGGGCTCCCCTACTTCTAACTAGTCGGTAAGAAAGACAGCACGGTTCTTCTGCACTTGCGGTACTAGCCGAAAGCGCTTAAGAGAAGTTTTGGGTACATCGCAACACTGGAAAAAACTAGTGATAGAAAACGAGACAACTGTTAGAGAAATATAAGAAATCGACTGCTTATTTCTACTAAAGGTGATAAAATGTACGTAGAGTTAGTAATCAGCACTTGACCTCTTTTTTTTTGAGGTGAGCTTCCATGGACAGATCTGCTGCTTAAAACTATGACTGACGTTTTGTCTGTGGGTTAGATTATGTTCTAAAAAACCACGGAATATAAAAATGATGTTGGATAAAATACACCTGCTAACTTAACATATTTTATTGTTGGACAAAATTTGATGTACTTAATGCTTTAGAAAATAAATGTATTAATAAAGATTAAATTGTCCTCCGTCAAATTTTTCTTTTATTTTTTTTGTTGTATTAATTTTTATCTTCACTTTTAAAAAGAGTTCTAGTAGCAAATTTCTAGTACAAGTTATTAATATAAACAGTTGCAATCGTTGCTGAGTTGAACTGATGTAAATGAGCAGTTTAAAGTACAATTTATACTTGTACAATTATAATTGCCGAATAAGAGTACTTTAGCATTAGCAGAACCAGGAAATTACTATCCATCGTCTGACTCATCTTACACTACTTCATTTTCTCTCTGCAGTCTCTCTTCTTTATCCTCGTCCTACCTTGATCGCCGCGCTTTCAGTCATGCAACTCTAGCTTCTCTCTCTTTCTCTATCTTTCACTCTTATCTCTTACTCTCGGTTAGGAAACTTTTACCTGTCAACAGCAGTTTGCTGCATTATTTAGGCATATGCCATCCATGCATGCAATTGTCAAGAAGGTTGAGGTTAGAGTCAGTGTAAACTCTAGGTAGATTGCACAGATTAAAGAGGAGAATGCGAGCTTGCACGAGGAGGTTTGACGTCTTCGAGACTTAAATAAAAGTGCCTCTACGTCACGTAATTTCAAGATAACAGGAGTGCTGTCGATTAAAAATTTCTAGCCTCTTGAGTTTGTTCAGAGAGTTCTTGCGTTATTAAGCCTGCAGAGACTCTGTGTTGATATATTGACGATGACTCCTTTGCGGTGCCATGAGGGGCAGGTGGGTCCGTCTGGGGCTAAGTGGAGGAAAGGAAGCGTTCTATTTGTCTCGTTTGCTGTAAAAGTAAAGTCGGATCGTTGTCGGAATTTTATTTCAAAAGCTGCCAAAGAATTTGGCTTAATGAAGTTTTCGCGTCTGTTAGACAATGTTGCTGTTAATAGTGAGATAAAGTTTCTTGAGATGCTGCTCTCCTTCACGCAAAGGCCAGGGCTTTGGGCTATGCGTACATCTGGGCGTGCAGTAGTGAGGTGTTTCAGCAATGGAATAGTGCTGCTAGGCGTTTGACTTCTTATACTTAGGCTGATCTATCGTCATTGACATGACTCCCTCGAGCGCAGTGTGTAACGTCTGTTAGAGGCGATTCTCCCTTCATTCGCATGGCCCACGTAAATGCAAATTCCATCCACGAGTATCTGTAGCTGTTTGCCCACTATTTGTCATGCTATAATATTGATGTTTTCTTGCTCTTAGAAACGTGGCTAATGCCCAACTACTGTTCATCTTTGTTTAACATCCCGGGATATGACTTGGTGCGCAATGATAGGGGGCTGAGGGCTCCTAGTCGTAAACGCCTTTATATGCAGGGTGGTGGAATGGCATGCAACGTGCACAATGGTTTTTGCAATGGTATTGTGTTGGCTCCTCAGATAGCAAGGCTTAATGAGACGAAATACCTGATTGTAAATACTAGGATTTAGGCTGGTGTGTGTATTTTGATGGCTTTCGTATATCGGAAGGAGGACGTTTTGTCCAAGTTTCTAGTACCCTTCAGTGTGTGGCCACTGGCTTCTCAAACATGATTGTAGCAGAACACCTTAATTCAGATCTTCTTAGCATTGAATATGGGGCTCATTTGCATCGCCTACCCTCTGAAAATTCATTGTTCGCGGTTCCTTTTGGCACTACGCATGACTGTGCCATTACTGATACTATACTTGATGTAATATTGGTGGATTCCAAGAATCAAGTGCGTTCTTTTTGGTCTTCCGACGCCCCGTGTATAAACGGACATGATTTTTTGTATATCAAATAGAATATTGCATCACCCCATACATGAGTTAGAAATCCGATACGTGATTCTTGCAGATTCAAAAGAGAGGCGTTTTGTGCGGATGCTTGCTCATGGCTGCTGGACTTGAGAATTTCCGATGTGGCTGCAAGTATCAATCTTCTGGTAAAAAATTTTAGTACAACTGTGCTCCCCCTTCATAATATTCATGCCTTTTTAGTACAACATAGTGTACATCACGGGCCCACGCCTTGGTTCCATCGTCAACTAAGAGCTCGGTGTAGGATTCGCGATCGACTCAATAATGAAGCGAAGAGAACGTGAAGTGGTAAGAGACTTGCTCAGTACTGTCGGTCATCTATCAGTGGCTTGAGATAAGTATCTGTCGCGTTCACTTTAGTGTTCGCGTGAATCGGTGGCCTGTTGGAGGCTCTTGCGCAGATTTGGTTTGTTGGGTGACACAGTTGATTCTCCCTCGACACGTGTTGCTCCCAATATTTTATTACCCTATTTCTCTAATGCTGCCTGTGCATAGCCACTGTGCAGTATTAAGGAATGACGACATATTTTGGCTGCAGTCCTGACTGATAAGGTCAACTTCTTTTTTCAACGTGTGTCCCCCTTGAAGGTTTGACAGGCCATAGCGAGCTGCATGGCTAAAACCATAGGCCATAGTTTCGATGGTTTGTTCCTGCGTTATTTTCGTAATTATTTGTCTGTTTTTAGTAGGTAAACTAGGCAGGGACTGGGCCACCCCACCCAAACAGGTACTGGGCCACCCCAACCCACGCCTGTGCTAGTACCACGATGGTCCCACTCCGAGGTGGCCCAGCTCCGACGTGGCCCAGCTCCGAGTTGGCCCAAATATGAGGTGATCTAGATCGATATCTATGTTATATTCGACCTATAGTATGTAAGTCATTGAACTGCTAGATTGCAGCCTGATAGCGCTCTACTATACTGACGCTTTTTGAATTAACGTACTATTTAAAATATAATTTAAAAAATTCTTCGATTTTAAAATTATTTTTATTTTATTGTAAAAAATTTTCAAATAAAAAACTTTCCTCTCACTCGGATTTAAACCTTGAACTTCAGAGTCACAGAAAGGTACGCTACCGACTGTGTTATCGGAGAGTTGGAAGATACCTGTACTAATACTGATATGTTTGTAAGATGGTACTGCATTTTTTTATCGATATGAAGTGTAGATGTCTTAAAGATAACTTGAAAATGACCTTAGGATAATCTGGCATTGACTTAAAAATGTTTTTAGTAGAAGGAAAAGATGACTTTGTCGATAACTAATAAGTTACTTAAAAAAACTTAAATACAACTTTTTGTACAGTCAAACCTTATGATGTGCACAGTTTCCCTTGTACGCCTCATTATGATGAGGGCAAATAGTAGCCAGTTTTATTTTACTGGTCGGAGAATAGCCTAAATCTGTTACATCGTAAACTTTCAATTTAAATCTTTCCAACCACTGTTACCTCTGTGATCCAAACAGATGCACTTTTCTTGCATCGTGTAAGTGTTCTGGCAAAATGGTTCCTATAGTATTGTACGGAAAATTTCCCGACTCCCACGGTATACCATAAAAACGGCGTTCTAACCATAAGTTTTTTCTTCTGTATTTGTCTGAGAGTCATTGCCATAGAAATGGCTCTTTGAAGTAAAATACTGCAGGTTCATTATCAGAATGAAGTAGTCGTATAGCTAATTTCTTAAAAACTAAATCGTTGACAGGTAGTTTAAAGCCTTGCATATCAACTTTGTAATCCATCATTTGCTTACAAACTTTTAACTATAGTATTTTTTGATACTTGCCTACCGAATCTTTATTTTTTACTTCCTTTTCCTGATTCTTTTTTCTTGTGTTCAGTCCTCTTGACATACCTATCAATTAACTTTTTACACTCTTTCTATTTTTTATTGTACTCTTTGCTCTCTGTGCTCTGACCTTGTCTCATGACAGTTGATAGATAAACAATGTGAGCAGAGTTATCCATCAGCCCTTATAGCTTTACCCTAAGCACCGTGATATGTTGTCTGTAAGTTACAATCGCTTATAATCTTTACGGTGAGGGAACGATGATTTATTAGTTAAAAACTTTTTTGTTGAATTCTTCAACTAAGATTTTTAGCTAAAATCATGCTAAAAGGGAGCAAAAAATGAAAGCAGCTACCCTCTGTTAGACTAAGATCATGAGTTTTCTTCCAACCCTCATTCTTACTCAATATGTCTTGATCTGGACTGAGTGTTGACCAATTTTTCATGAGGGTTGTTCAACCTACATTTTTACACTTATCTACCTCAATGGCGTTTAACTTATATCTAAGTTCATTTAATAGGTGACAAATAACATTATATACTAGCTCAGTATTTGCAGTTTTTGTATTTCCATCAGCCTCATGTAATTTTCCATAAATGTGTAACAAGCTGGGAGATGGTAGCAGACATAGGTCCTGATGTTGAATTGATATATGGATTTCATCACTGTTATCGAAAGTTACGGATGCGTATGGCTGATGAGCATGAATCTCATAGTGCGCTATGGATTCATTAGAGGTGACAGGAGACTGCATGCTAAGAATTTCTTCCATGTTTGACGCACCAAAACAAGAACATACAAGTTAGTTTCTACCACGGCCTTTTATTTCTTATCCTAAACTTTTAAAGAACTGAATGTTTTGACGTGTTAGTTGTCTTTGACGTGATGACAGTTTGACTGTTCGTTGTCAGCTGCTGAAGCACATGTTAAGCTACATACATACCTTTTTTTGTTGTATACGATCCTCATTATAACAAAGGTTTTAAATGTAACCTTACGCTTATGACTTCTTCTTAAAAATTGACTTAGTTGCCGTCCTAATCAACAATGCGTAGTTGTATATAGTCGATAATGTGTCGAACAATTGGTTCATTAATAATTTATGATGGTACATCGATAATTTTATAACCTGGTGGTATAGCTGGAGAAAAATTTGTGAATCGTATGAACTTTTTTTCCGTTTATATGGGCTCTAGTAGTTATATCATACTTAACTCTCAGTGCGTTGACTTTGAGAATAGCTACAGGTAAATCTGAGCTGTGGGTTGTGCTCTCTTTAAGGGACGTTGAGTAAAATCTAAAAGAAGGCCTATATAATCTTTTTGTCTAAAATCAATTGTATGACTACAAGTGAGTACACTACGGAGTGTATTATTGTTAGGTTTGATATCAATTGTTATATCGTCAAACTGTAATACGTCAACTAAAAATGACTTGATATCTCAAATTTTGTAACTGCCTGTTGGAAAAACGACCACTTGATCAGCCACGTAAAGCTTATTACTACTAACGTCAATATTTGGAATTGAATTGAATGTTAGAATTCTACCAAGTTAAGTAGATAGTTTTGTTTTTATGATAACTCGATGGGTGAAAAATATTATGTTTGAAATACAGAAAAAGTTCAAGGCAAAGTATATGTCAACTTTTCTTTCATGACTTTTCAAAAGTGAATGAATGATTTTGCGAGATGACAATGCCTTATTTACTTTATGAGAGAAATTTTACCTCACTTGACCACAGTCATGAGAATCGTAATTTTGATATTTGACATGGTTTTACTTGATATTGCCAACACCCAAGTATAGCATTAAATCAATGGATGGTTGTAGATCACCAAAGCTGTCAAAACAGACAATTTCATTACCGCGTTTTTGATATGCCACCCAGTGTGTTCCAGGACCTTTTTTATCACCAAGATTAAGTATAGCAGTTTCACGATAACGAGGTCCATTAACTGGTAAGTCATTTTGCATAAATACTTTCAAGAAATTGGGGATTTTTAACTTTTAAGCACAATTTAATAGATCAACATTCGTTAGAGCTCTAGTGGGTAGTCTTACTTCAAGCTTTTTTTTCAAACCTTTTTGAGCATATGATTTGAAGTAGATACCTAATCCAGTTTTATATGGTTGAAGTCTTGGACCTTCTCCAAGTGCAATGGTCTCCATAGTTTTATTGTGTCTTTGACTTTCTTGCAGTTGTTGTTTAGTAGTGTTATTTGCTCTTATACTTCTTAATATTCTAGCTACACCCTTAGCTAGTGCTTCGGTTGCACTAAAGTTAGCAAATATGAGTAAAAGAGGTAGCGCACCACCAGTTTGAGCAGAAAGACTTAAAACACGTGAAATTTTTACAATTTTCTTACCACCTGCTTCCTTAACTGCGCTACGTGCTCTTTTTAAATCCGAGGCAATAACCTTGTGTGTATCTTTGCTATTAATTTTTCGTGATGCAGCTATAATAACCATACTCAAAGCAGTACAAGGTTTTTTTTTTTACTTTTCACACCCATACCTTATTTACATTTTAACTTCATGGTACTCCCAATAGCTAGCCCAACTACTTTTTCTCCATTACTTAAATCTCTGGTTTATACTCCTTGTTAAGCTTTCTCAGCTAAGACTTTATCTGCTGAGTTCCTAGACTCAATGTTTTCTTAACTCTAAGAATAGGCTATATCATGTTTCTTGCACGCTGCGTCCAGTGGATTTATTACCTTATTACCTCTGGCCAGACGTATGACAAGTTTAGTGCCAGGGCCACAGTTTTGGTAGCCTGGCATGGATAATTCTACAGGTAAAGTATTTATAACCCATTTTAAAAGACCACCTCTTCTTGCATGATGGATGATCATGCTTCTTCAGCGGTTGAATGACGACTGAGCACCTATGTCTAAAAGCATTGTGTTTACAGGGTATAAAAGCACTGTGAATTAAATTTTCTCATAAGCCATTATCTAGCCATTATACCATGCGAACGTGCGTCTCAAAAAGCGAAGTATAGAATTTCAAGCTCAAAACTTTGACACTGTTGTGAAACAGGAAAAGCATTCGAACTAACACAGTGAATCACTCTTAAACAGTATTCGAGCTGTATTCTGCAGTGTATCCAACTGTGGTAAAACAAACAGTCAGCTAGTACTGATTATAGACCCCAATGGGCTAAATCTTGAACATTGCTATCTATACTTAACGTCACTTAATCAGCCAAAGTACAAGTTTTCGCAAGAGTTGTTAGAGTCCATAGATGACATACAATTCTTTGCATTTAGTTAACGTGAAACAGTAGTCTCTCCAGATGATGCACTTCTCAACTCTATTTTGATTTTTGACGACATAGCTGGTAAAAAGCAGAATAATGTAAGAGTTTTCTACTATATGTGAAGACTCGAAAATGTGGACTGCTTCTATCTATGTCAATTGTACGTGCAAGTACCAAAACACCGTGTGAATAATAATGAATACAGTTTTGTTGTCATCGATAAAGATAAAAAATGAACAGTGGTCGATATTGCAAGGATTTAAACAATTTTGCTATAAATATAAGGTGCCCATAGTGTACTACATTCTGTCTGCTTTGAGACGTTGAAGCATCAACATGTACAAAGGAAATAAATGTTCTTTATCAACTGGTAAAGGCCAGAGAAGCCGTCAAAAAGAAATATCAATTATCAAAATTTGAAAAGGACAAGATAGAAAAAGTTCTTGATAAGACCTTTAAACCTATTACTGATCCTCTTCGAAAAATCATCACTATAACGAAGATAAAAAAAAAGTTTTATTATTCCAATTAAACTACTTATCATAAAATAAATTTAAAAAAAAAAATGCAGTGATGATGATTTAACGTTTGAGTCTGCTGTTAGTCGAAGTGAGAATGATGACGATGATATTAAAATGAAAATTACCATTTCTCCTCTTGACAATGTGTATTTAAAAATAGTTGATAAAGATCAAAGAGATTTATTAGGTTTTGTTTATGGAGTGCGAAAGCAAGGCGGGTCATACAAGCTTGGTAATTATTTGATAAACTTTAAAAATAATCAAATTAAGATGGGTGAGTTGAGCTTTCCAATGAGTGAAAGGTTGATGGGGGAGTGGTTAAAAAAACATCCTAATAGATAATTTAGAAAAATATTACATGCTCCTAAATTACTAAAGTACCCTCAGAAGGGACTTCAACAAAAATAGACCTATCAGGACGCACAAGAGTTATGAATTTAATGATATTATAGCTCCAATGTTTGATCGTAGTGCTAGCAAAAAGAATAGATTATTATAACCTTACAAGGTACTCCTGGCCCCTTGAATGTTGGCAATAAACTTACTACAGATGCACAATATGATATTAAACTGTACAAAAGACTGTACAATGTTGAAGCAGCTATTTGCCAAAACGATACTGTAAATCTAACACTTTTCAGAATGAAATAGAAATGATTAGGTATGAGCAAGGTAAATAGCTGCGTGGTTGAGAAGAAATGTGTACCACAGAAAATGGCAAACTTGGAGTAGAAAGTTAATACAATGAGAGAGGTATTGTCTTAGATCCCTTATATCACTTTATAAGATAATTTAACCAGATATATAAAACCAATTATCCAAGGTGGAGCCATATATTACGGACAGAGAAGTAAATCCTTGTATTCACCGTTGATAACTACTGGATATTCCAGATCTACTTTCAGTATGTGGCCATATTCATTATCGTCTGGTATATCGAGGAAGTTTGACTCTATATCAACCAATTAGAAGTCTTTTTCTGGTAGTAGATGCGTCATTTTCCATCCATACAAGTTGTTTGCATCAAAGTACATGAAGTTTTTGTCTTCGACCTCTCGATTATAATCCTCCATGTACATATTGTTGGCTTTAGCGTAGCGATTACAGCACTGGCTCACACCTTCTCTGACGCCTTTTTCCACAAATAAAAGCATATCTGTGAGCAGCTCTTATTTGACTTGGGTGAGCTTGAACATGGCATCCTATGTTAGTCTGGGCGTGGTGTAATAATGTGCAGGATATAACTCGTATGCTGCCAACGCACGTGGAGCGAAAATTCTCAAAGACGTCTGCCCACGGCAAAACGTCGGTCTTCAAGTATAAATCGGAATACTCTCCAAGCGCTTAAATTTGAAATGTTCTCCATACATTCTGTGCATGCTCATAATCTGTATCAGAAATTTCACTATTGTTCAACTTGTTATGAAATGCAGCTTTAGAGGGAATCTCTCTATCTCTTAGCTTCTTCAAAGAACTAACAGAATCGTAAGGGAATACATCCTTTCTCAGCAAAAGTTTTATCTGCTCCTCACTACATACACGTTGGAATTCACTGCTACTAATTTTACACTTGTCTAAATATTATGCCAATTTATTCAAGAAGGAGGGCATGAATCTAAACGAGTCGATAAATCGCAAATTGATGTCGCTACCCTTTACGTACTTTGTGAATGAAATGTACTTCTCCTCGTTCTTGGACATAAGATTGACACGTCCCTCAAAGTCTTTACTGGTGGCCAACTTTTTAATGATAAAGTGCGAGTCGTAGCTGGTTAGATAGTAAGATATAACTGAAACTAATCTTGAATTCTGATAATTCATGTTGCACTTTTATGTGCAGAACCTCTAAATTTTCCAGTGAGATGACAATGTAGGTAAAAGCATGAAGAGAGGGGATAAAAAGTAAGGATAAAAAGTTGGAGTAGAGTTATAATAAAAATTAATAAAGAGTGAGGGTAAAAATTGATCATTAAAAGTGAATATAAGAAGCTGGTTAGAGCAAGAGAGCTTAGTTGACAACGACCTGGTCAAGAGATCAGACCTCTTTGATCATGGACGACGTGGTTGATGTTCAGGGTTTTCGAAAATCCTCTAACATTTTTATTCCAAATGAGCTTGTTAACTTACAATTGAAGAAAAATGCACAATTAGCAGCTTTCTATTTTTCTTTCCCATGTAAATGATCAAAATTTTTGCATGAGAAACGCATGTTTAATTCTTGACTTGAAAGAAACTCTCATGGAATATCCTAGAATTCTGGAAGTACATTTTTATCCAAAGTAATTTTTATTATTCAGTATTTTTTTTATGATACCAAGATTATCAACGTCAAAGTTTTAGAGAAAAATAACTGGTTGAAAGAAATATTATCTGAACAGTATATTTAATATATGCGTCAAGTTTTTTCCAATCAATCTAACGATTTCATTTTATGTTTTAATCACGTTTGCAATGTTAAAGACTTAAGATGTCCTGCTATCAGAAAAATTAATGCTTATTACAAAGTTTGTTTTGCACATTATTCATGTGTAAAACATGTTTTTGCTGTAAATAATGCTTCTGCTTTAAGGGACTGACTGCTCACTTCAAGTGATACAGTGGATACAATAAATGATGATATACTTGACTCTTATGATGATTTGTGAGATTTTATAATAAAATTAAAAAAAAAGAAAAGTTTAAGTAGAAAAAAATACATAGATGTTCTTTACCGGTGGGGGTGGGGATGAAGCCGTCACCACTTTCTTTGTAAGTATATTTTATAATAACAGACCACACCTAATTAATTAAATTAAAATATGTAGTTGACTGCTTTGAAGATTATTTAAATCAAATCTTACTTACAACAGCAGTAGAACACGTTCCATACAAGAAAATGAGGTTTTTTATAACAATACTGGTATTTAAAACTATACACATGAATTCCTTTTCGAAATTAGCAAACTGAATTGAGTCCATTGTTCTTCATATAGCAAACCATATGAAAATCAGGTAGTATTACCATGTGGTTTATTTTAATGAGAAAAACACCATAATTAATTTTAATTTATTCATAATAACTTAGTCATTCATAAAAATTACAAGATAATATAAGAGTCAAAATAATTTAATGAAATTCTTATACTAATCACAATCATTTTAACTGATGAAAAAACTACAAATGTTAGTTCGAGAATCAATGAACAAAATCATTTCTTCTTCATAATCAAAGAGAATCTTAAAATTTAATATCGTTATTCAACTTGATATTTAATTAAAGTTCTTTTTTACAGTAGTAACAGTTTGAATTCTGTACATGTATTTATAAGTAAAAAGTGTATGCTTATTGAATTTATTTATATGTATTCTAAAAAAGTATGAATGATGTATTTCCACTGGTAAATATTAATTTTAATGCACCAATTATTTTTCATCGAATGCTTAGGAATAAATAAAAAATGGAGAAAGCAAGGCGGGTCATACAAGCTTGGTAATTACACTTGTAACAAATAATTAAAATACTTTTATATATAAATCTCAACTACTTGAACCGATAAAGAAAAAAATTTTAATTATTTAACTTCTATGTTCAAGAATCCATCGTATTATAAGGATATTCAAAAACAAACAATTTTTTTTTCTCCATAATCAAAGAGAATCTTGATTTGTAGGAAGATTTTCTCACACATGGATTTTGATTTCTAGCTCAAATAATAATAATTTCTTTTTTTTTGTAATTTCTTATCATTTACAACCTTTTTTCGTCTTATATTTATTCAATTCTAAGAATCAATACAATTGAAGAACATTACTTATGACATAAACAAATATACAAATATTAAACGTTTACCTTTATCAATTGTTAAAGTTTAAGAATAATATTAGAAAACTTTTTTCCCCTTTACTCTGTTGTAAGTGCATATAATGGATGTCGCCGTTGCTTTTTAATTATCCTATTGATTATTTATTTAATAAACAAACTAAATATTTGGTGACACTTCTTTCAGAGAGGTTAAATTCGATGGTTGTACCTTACGGACAAGAGCGATTAGTTGGGGCTCTTATTAAGCTTGCCACAAAATAAACATCATAATAACGTTAAACTTTTTTTTATTATCTTAGGGGTATAAACAGTGTAAAAGGCATGTTAAAGTTATTTTTAAGTCACTTTTCAGGTATCTTCAAGGTCATTTTTCAATCATTTTCAAGTCATTTTTACAACAACACCAGATGATTATTAAGTAATATTCGAGTTATCCTTAAGACATCTACACTTTATCTCAATAAGACAGTGTGATACCATCTTCCAAACATGTCAGTATTAGTACAGGTAGCTTCCAACTCTTCGATAGCACAGTCAGTAGCAGACCAGTCTAACACCCTGGAGACCAAGGTTTAAATCCTGTACGAGGGAAGAATTTTTTATGACATAAATGTTATATTTAACTAAAAATATTTATATTAAATATTAAATTAATATAAAATTAGGTTCTAAATACTAAATATGAAATGAATATAATACCGAACTCTATATGAAAATAAAAAATGAAAAATTAAAATAACAATGGAATAAAAATGATTCCGAAATCTGAAACTTTCTTAAATTATATTTTAAACAGCCTGTGCTCGTCACCACGCAGGAACTAACACAGGCACGGAAGGAGAGGCGTGCAATAGCATGGATCTTTGATGAAGGGGAGGTGGCCTAGGGCCAGTATGGATTGGGGCGGCCGAGTCCCTGTATGGGTAAGGTGGCCCAGTCCCTGCGCAGGGACTGGGCCAGGGTCTGTCTATTACCAGTATTGGTGGGGTGGCCCAGTTGCTGTACGTGTGAGGTGGCCTAGTTCCTGCTCTGTTTATCTATTAAGCAGTGGGTAGGCGTCCCCAGATTTTTAGTTAATAGTCACTTGTGTTAATAATCATAAATACATTATATCATAGAGTGGCCAGTAATCACCTAAATCATTAAACATCATGCGCCATCCAATAGCACAGTCGGTAGCATACCACTCTAACACCCTGGAGACCTAGGTTTAAATCTCGTACGAGAGAAGAATGTTTTANTGTGAGTAAAAAGTTTTTACTTTGTTTTTTTTCGCTTCTAATTAAATAATTTCTTAGTTTTGTAAAATAGATAAGTACTTGACAAACTGTTAAAACAAGACGATGCCAAGAAGGGACGCGTGAAAAATCAATCAAAGTTTTCTCCGTTTGCATAGAAAAAACCTGAAATTTTTCTTTATGAGATATCACTAAACTCTTATAAAATTTCGTTTCAACCACTCCAGCTCACTTTTTCTCAAAAAACTGGGACCCAAAAACCAACGGCTACTCTTGCTCAAACTCTCAGGTACGAAAAATAAAAACAACAATGGAACAAAAATAAGTTTGAAATATAAACATTTCTTAAATTACATTTCAAACAGCACGGAACTGTGATGAAGGAGAAGGTGGCCTAGAACTAGTATGGGTGGGGGTGGCCTATTTCCTATATGGGTGAGGTGGCCCAGTCCCTGTATTGGTGAGATGCCCCAGTCCCTGCCTTGTTTACCTACTGTTGTTTCTCCTTTTTAACGTCTGTTTTCAATCATTTATTTACCACATGTACTTACCCAACTGACTCTAAACAACCGGTTATTGTGCCTTTGGTTAAGATTTCTCGACTAACCAGTCCGAACGATGTAAGGCCTATTGCAAACCTGGGCCACTTTGCTGGGATTTTTGATGCAATTGTCACACGGAAAGTGTCATTATTTCTAGACAATCAAAATTTTGTTTCACCAATGCAGTCGGGCTGTAGGTGCTACCGTAATACACAATCGGCACTCCTAAAGATTACAGAGGGCATTTCTTTGGAGATGAAGCGTGGTATCATTACTATCCTTGTATTATTTGACTTCAAGAGGGCTTTTATTTTAATCAATCATGCCGTGTTTCTGCGTGTTATGGCTGGCATGGGTTTTTCTGCCGATGCTGTTACCTGGTTTCACAGTTATTTGTCAGTTCAATCTCAGGTAGTATTAGATCTAAATGGTGATTTACTGACTTCTTACCCAGTACTCCAGGAATACCGCAGGGCTCTTTCATGAGACTTACTATTTTCCTTATCTTTATCGATTCGGTGCTGTCGATACTGTACCATAGTATGAGTGTGCTTTTGGCAGACAACCTGCAGTGCTATATTCAATGCGTTTCATCTGATACGCGTCGCACGATTTAGTTGTTGAACCAGGACATCTATGGTATAGTGGCATGGTTGGGTGAGCATGGGTTGGATTTTAGCTAGAAAAAGCTCAAGGCAATATGAATTGGTACCCATTAGCAATTGTTGCACGTTGACAAGGCGGCATTGCCGCCTATCCTGGCTGGTACGCATGTTATTCTCTAACGTAATTGTGTAAAGGACTAAGGTTTCTTTCTTATCGAAGATATTACATGGAATAGGCATGTGGCTGCTATCTGCTCACGAGTGCATGATTTTCTCTATCGTTTGCGATATAAGGGTGGATTGCTTTCCATACGAAACTTTAAATGAATTTAAGAATTTCTTGGATTGGCGATTATTAACCATGGCTGATGGCATGGTATAAAAAATAAAAAATAAAAAAAAGAATGAAAAGTAATTGATTATATTTATATTAACGAAACTTGGCATAGTGTTGAGATTCTTTTGTTTAATTAAGTGTTACTTCGATGCTTATAAATTATTGTAAACTAGTACCATACCTACTAAATTTAGTCTATTGTGCTTAAAATTATGTAGTTCAAATTATGTTATGTTACACTTAAGTTTTAACCTTATTTTTCGTACATTATATATTGTTTATTATGCATCTGTTATATTTGTATTATTAGGTGTGTGGTCCTTCGGGTGTTTCATCCTTGACTTAAATAAAGTTTACAATCAAATCGCTCTTGCACCCGTAATCTCTCGTACCTTTGTACTCTCTCTCGCTCTTTTTTCTGCACGTATACACACATACACACCTTTCCTCTTCGTCTCTTTCCTTTACTCTGGATCAGTTTCAAGATGTTCAACTGGCGCTCACGACGCCTACCATGATGCAAGAAAATGGAATGACACACGATGCCTCTTAACTCTAAAGTCTTGACGGTAGATGTCAGGCATCCTGCTGGTCATCAGACTGACTGGTTGTTGCTTACTCGAAAAAACTTAAATAACTTCGAAAATATTTTAAATAAAACTTTTATTTGATAATAGTTCTGATACAAAAATAGTTATTCCTTGATCTCATACTGGAGAGATTCTGACGCTTGGCTGTTGGAAAAGGACACTCAAAAAAGAGGAAGCTGAATATTTTGATTATCAAGGAAATGAGGTTAGTTAACAAAAAAAAGACGTATTTTGGTGGAACGTCTGCGTTCAAGCACTCTAATCTCCCACTCCGTGGCCTTTCCCTTTCATTGATTATTAAGGTGGTTGATAAAGAAGAAAAGAGTGCCCCCAACCAGCCCTTCCTTAACTCATCGTGACACAACATTGATCAGGACTTAACCAAGCACAGGAAAAGTAGCCTCTTTTTCTTGATCGTAATAATAATAATAAAAACAATTATACAGGCGTACGTTTAACAAAACCTACATGTACAATACAAAACATCATTCGTAACATTACTCCCCCTTGACAAAACTCAATCTTGTGCTTCAAAAAATCTTACTAGTTTACTTGTTGGACGTTAAAAAGTACCTTAAGAAGTTTTAACTGGGACCATTTGGATGTGCTAGTCCGAACTGAAAAAAACTTCTTCCAGGCTTCTCTCATATATGGAGCAGAAGGAGGATTGAAACTTCAGTAAATGCTGCGATTAGCGAGAAATTAATTGATCTTTTGGCTGTTTTTATACGACTCAAAAATTATCTCTTTTAATTCCATACACTTATTCCCTTGAAATTAGTTCCGTTATCAAAATAAATTAATTTCAGGATGCTCCTTTGTGCTATAAATCTCTTCAGAGCCAGAATAGCTAAGTCAGAGCTAAGTGTGCTAGCAAGTTCTTAGGGAAAAGCTCTGACTGTGATACAAGTCATAAGTCAACCTCACCTTTTCTCAGTTCTTCGTCCAACTTTAACGAACAATAAACCAAAACCCAAACCACAACAAGAGAATAGCCTTGCCGTATGAGCTAGTCTAGCAGGTGTCAGTGCAGCCATTTTTGGGTTTCCAGATTTTTCTTAACGTGATTAACATTTTAAGAATTTAAAACTTAAGCTGCGTAAGACTTCCCGTAGGCCAAAAATACAAAGCTGTTGTCGTATCTCATTTAAAACTGTATCATGACTTCCATGTAAATATTTTTCGTGATAGTATTCCATTAAAAGTTTTGTCATAACTTCTTCACGATTTAATACAGTTAAATGAGATTCTAAATTTTCTTTAGTCCTAAAATTGGTTAGTCTGCATTCCAATCTTAAAACTTTATTGTCATCAAACAAAGGATCTCCATTCATAAGCTTACGATATTTAGGAATTTTGATATGTTTGTTTATGGAATTAATTTCTTATGGAAAATTAATCTTTTTAAAAATTCAAGAACCCAGTTCTGTTGCTTTCAATTGCATGGATGTGAGTAAAAAGTTTTTACTTTGTTTTTTTTCGCTTCTAATTAAATAATTTCTTAGTTTTGTAAAATAGATAAGTACTTGACAAACTGTTAAAACAAGACGATGCCAAGAAGGGACGCGTGAAAAATCAATCAAAGTTTTCTCCGTTTGCATAGAAAAAACCTGAAATTTTTCTTTATGAGATATCACTAAACTCTTATAAAATTTCGTTTCAACCACTCCAGCTCACTTTTTCTCAAAAAACTGGGACCCAAAAACCAACGGCTACTCTTGCTCAAACTCTCAGGTACAAAATGCGTACCATTATCCATCGGATTTTTCTTTGAGGGAACCTAACGCTACTCGCTTTCTTTTGATATTTCTCGAATATTGTTTAGACAATGTGTGATGAAAGTTTTGAATTCCTATTGGTCTTTTTTTATCCAAAATAAAGCTGTCACTGAATCTGTCCAAACTAAACACATTATAATTTTAAATTCATAACCATTTATATTAATTTGTGTTAGTCTTAATGCTAAAAGGGCTCCCTGTGACTATAGTTTAAGAATTTTTAGGCCTTTAATTGTGGTGATACGACTCTTCGTGGCTATTATTGATGTATAAAAAAAAACCTCGTCTACTAAGAATCGCTCATTAGCGATAGCAGTGTATGCCCTTCTGCTCGTATCACAAACATATTAAATTTTGCCTTATGTCTTTGATGATGAAATACTTTACAACACCGGAAAACTTGACAGATTTTTAAGGGGTGTAAGTTTTTTAAATATACATGCCATTTCATAATTTTTTTTTCTATGATCTTGTCATTTAAATCTTCTTTGATTTTCCATACGTACTGCGTTATTACTCTAGAATATACTGTTACGGGTGTTAAAAGGTGAAGAGGGTCGAAAATTGACATAATCAATAATAAAAATTGTTGTTTAGTTAGTCTCTCTTTATATTCAATAACACTAGTCTTAAGGTTACAAAAATTCCATAAGAAATCGAGTTTTGCATGATAAGTTATCCCAAATTCAGCCTAAAACTTTTTTACCCTCTTATCTTAGAAATCCAATTAAGTAAAAGGCGCAAAAATAGAGCAGCGTTAACTCAGTACTAAGTGGTCTTATTGAATGGGATAAAGCAGCAGCATCAAAAACTAGTCAGATTCTTCTTGGATTATTGATGTTTTGATCTCTAAAGTGCGGTAAATACCTCACTTTGGTATCAGACAAATCGTTTTCAAATTTTATTGCAAATTTTATTTCTTACAACCATGACATCTCCGTATAATACTGACAAGCTTACTCAGAATCTCTATCTAATTAATTTTCAAGTAATAATAACCTTTGTAAATCTACGATTCATCTGTTTGAGAAATATTCGCGGTCAGATTTCCAGAGAAACCCTAACTTTCAAGAGTTATAAATGTATCTGCTTGACCATTCTAAAATTTTTAAAGATAGCTCTTTTTCATCACTGACGAATTTTTCATTAGTAAATCCTATCGTGTCTAAATCAAAATAAAATTCAACAAGTTTAACAAGTTTATCAACACAAGCTTTCCAACTTAAGCATTGAGACAACAGAGTCATACTCACAGTATTTATCTGAAAATTGTTTTCCGTGTTAATTTTTCTTTCAAAATAACCATGAATATTTTAACCAAGTAAATATCTAGTAAAAAAAGGCATCCCTTTCAATTTAATGCATTTTAAGGAAAATTATTATATCAATGTAATCCTGATCGATCAACCTGGCGGGAAACAAAATTCACAAGCGAATACACGATCGCTCAAATCATAGCTATGGAAGTTATTTATAAATTTTCTGAGATGATAGTGGAAGATCTTTGACGACTAAGACATTCAAAAATACTTTCCTATTTTTGAAGGTAATTTCAACTTTTTTTATTGTCAAGGTTGATCCCCCAAAACTGTTAGCAGATAGTTTTAAATTTAAAATCTTAGCACCAATTTCGTCAACGATATTGGATCGAATTACTGTCGCTGTGAAACCTTCGTCGAGGCAGTTATTATTACGCTTGTAATTTTTGTGTCCTTTAATTATTAAAGAAACAATCTTCAAATGAACGTCAAAAATCTTTGCTTTCACTCAACAAAACTTTAGAGTTGAGTTTTTTTGATTTTAAGAGAGTATTTTCGAAGTGTGTGACTGTGCTCGATGTAAGAACTCGTAATTTTTCGGACCGCATCTTTTACAGTTACTTTAATGACAGTTCGCCCGAACGTGACCGTTTCCCAAACATACAGAACATAGTTTGTTTGTTTTGACTATTCTTCACTTATGAGAGATTGGAGTTAAAAAAAATCTCTCTGCCGTCCTCAACGCGATGATTTTTTGTATGGAATTGTACGTGTTACATCGAATTACTTTGTCCATTTCCAACGTTTTAATGAAGGTTAGAATGATGAATTTTAGGTATTAGTGGAGCGTAACGATGTTGCGGCGCTCGATCTTAAGCTATCGCAGGATCTCAAGGGTCCACAAGCTTGGCATCGACAGCAGTAAGAGTGCGACGCTCTAGCGGCGCTGGATCGCGAGCTGCCGCCGGGGCTTAACGGGTTGCAAGCTCGGCATGAACGGCGGCCAGAGCACGACGTTGTCATGGCATTCGATTGCGAGCTACCATCAGGGCTGGAGGGGCCGCGCCGCAAGCTCAGCATTATTGGCGGCTGAAATACGAAGTCGTTACGACACTGGATAGCAAGCTACCGTCATAGCTGAAGGAACCGCAAGCTTGGCGTTGGTGGAGGCAGGAGCGTGACGTTGTAGCAGTGCTGGATCGCAAACTGCCGCCAGAGCTAGACGGGCCGCGAGTTTGGTGTTGACGGCAGCTGAGACACGAAGTTGTTGAAGTGCTCGATTACAAGCTGCCACTGAGGCTTGAGGGGCTGCAAGCTTGATGTCTGGAACTTTGAATTCCAAGTTGTCCAATGATGCTTCTTTAAGAAGGTTAAAAGCTTCTTGAAGACGAGCCAGTATCACAGCAGAGTTTCGAGAGACTGCATGGTGGTCTTTTTTATCTACATTTTAAAAACATTTTTCTAGAGAACCTTTAAAAGGCGCCTCTTTTTGATGACGACATAGGGCAAGATCATTCCACGAAGATGGTAGAAATTTTTTTCTATTGTTTTCCGGCCGATGCACCAAATCCTTTCAACTCAGAGAATCTTTTATAACTTCGAAAATATTCTGTATAAAACTTTTATTCGCCGACTGTTCTGAAACAAAAACAATAGTTATTTGCTTTTGTACCAGAAGAATAATGACGCTTGCCTATCGAAAAAGGACACTCAAAAAACAAGAAACTCAATGTTTTGACTGTCAAGGAAACGAACTTCAATCAAAAGAAAGACGACTTATTTTGGTCAAATGTCTGCGTGTTAGCGCTTTACTCTCCCGCTCCATGACCTTCTCCTCTTATTTATCGATAAGGTAATTAATGAGAAAGAAAAAAGTATCCCTGACCAGCCCTTATTTGACAATCGTGATACGATATTCACCCCAATCAATCTAAGCGTGTGAAGAGTAGCCTCTTTTTCTAGATCGAAATAATAATAATAAAAATAATAACACAGGAAGACGTTTAACAAAACATTGATTTACAATAAAAACGTAGTTCGTAACACTAGTAGTCCTAGGATTGTTAGTCATCTGTTGGAGCCTTTCTCTCTCTCTTACTCTCTTTCTGATTCTCACTCTCTGCAGGTGGCCGTTGTCCTTGGCACAGACACAGCAGGTTCGTACCTCTTTCTCTCTCTCTCTCTCTTACTCATCCTGGTTTTTCTCTCTCTATATCTTTTTCTCTCTCTTTCTATGAACTTCCAAGTATCGACGCGCACCAGAATAAAAAAGGCAAGAGAAAATGGCAACGCTCGCAATCTTCTCTTTTGCATTAAAAACTAAACTCTCTCTCGTTGTCTCCTTCTTCCTGCACAATAGCTCTCTCTCTCTCTCTCTCTCTCTCTCTATTTTCCACTTGCGATGGCTTTCGACTCAAGATGAACTTGGCAGACCTTACCCTTTTTCTGTGACTGCAGCGCCTCACTTTGTTGCCTTCTTTGTCTGTCTCTTTCTCATACCCGAAGGCAGCCACCGCTGCCTGATCAAAGTCTCGTACACATCCACTTAAGCTCTTTCTTTATTGTTGCTACTGTATCTAGCACTGCATCTTTGTCCGTGTCGTTATCTTGTTCAGAGAGCCACATACAGACAAGAAACGAAACAATTTTGGAAGGGTAAGCTCTTGCCTATGTGACGTCATCCACGTTTCGTCAGCTAAAGCAGCGCAAGCCAGGAGGCTAGATTTACCTTGTTACACAGTTAATAGGATGCAATATCAGCGCTTTTTATGCAGGAAATTTACTACTCGTAGCGTTTTTTACATACCAACAGAACTTGCGATAAAAACGAATTATGAGAAAATCTTCGTAAATGGACTCACTTTATTTTGAAGTAAAAGATCAGGTGAGTTTGATGTTTTTGGTAATCATCGAAAAATAAGCTAAAACGCAGGAAATTATTATCACACATAGTTGTATGTAATTTATAAATAAATTAAATAGCCAAAATCATAATTATATCATCTGACTTTTTTAAAATGTATAATGCTCATCATTTCCCTTAATTACGAATATTTAACAAAATGTAACGTCTTAAAAATAATGTGATCAAACAAGAAACAGTAAAGTTTAATGTTACATCATATAGTTCTTACACACCAAAAATGATTTAATAATGGACCAAATATTATTATAAAGATATCTAGGTAGACAACAAATTTCACAAAACAAAAAATAAAAAGCAACAAAGAACGGATATCAACGAAAAATTGGCTGAATTTCAATCAAGATATAAAAGTTGTTTGTTAATTATTGCAATAATTAAGTAAGTTGAATATTCTATTACAAAGAAGAACATGTCAATACTTTTAAAAATTATTAAACCTTTTCATTTTTCCATACCAGTCTTCTACACTTTTTTATTACGTTATGTAAGAAAATCTATGTAACTTATTAAAAAATCTTATTGTATGTCATTTTACATTTTACCTTTTTACTTTGTAAGAAAATGGCTACAACATATGTCACAATTTTCATATTCTAGATCAATTATAAGCGTTGGTTGATGTTTATTTGATTGAAATCATTTGTTGATTATATGCAGAAAAAATCGTATGTGATTTTACAGTTTCATTTAAATTAAAAAATTATCCACTGTACCTTGTATGGAGCCTAAGTGTCTAGTACAAACGTAAAAAAATACTAGATGGCTATAAAAATTATTTGTACAATAATGGCAAAGTTAATCAATTAATCAAGAGAGCGTAACAAAAATCAGTTATTAATTTATTCTGCGTAGAAAATAATAAAACAGATCTGTCAGATTAACTGTTAATTGTTTGCGAAAACAAGTATAGATTTTGGCAAGTAGAACAGGTCTCATAATTTTGCAAACTGTTATAATTTTTTTCTCTGTAATAAGATATTTACTTTTTTACAAAGTAAGGTTATTTGGTACAAGTATTCTTTTACTATTATATGAAAATAACATAGTATTTCTTTAAAATAAATAGAAACCAAAGACTTTAAAAATAACGAATTAACTAAAAAAAAAAATTTGTCGTCTTTAAAAAAAAAACGAGTTTTTCTCAGTCAAGAGTAACATTAGTAAGCCCATATTTAGATAATCAAAATTAATCTTTTTACAATTTTCTAGGTGAAAGAATACATTTATTTAAAAAAGTTCCTGTAAAAAAATTTTACATAACGCTTTAACAAAAAAAACGTTGTTTTAAAAAACTATTTGAAAACGTATGGACTATTTTAAGTCTTTTTTCTCATGTTTTTAGAAAACAACTGTTTTTATTTTACAATTAAGCGTAGGCTCAAACGGAGGTCAGTAATGGGCTTGCTCATGCCATCCGATGATGGCAGCGTGCCCCATAAGATTTTCCAGTACTCTAACTATATACGTATTCAAAATGAAGATATAGTTTTTTAAGAATTTTACCTAGGCATACTATCTCTATCTGGGGTTAAAAAAAATCCTGTAAAATTCCTTTTAAGCAACTATGTGAATTAATGTAAACTTTTTTTAATCATTAAAAAAATGCTATTTTGTCAAAAAAAGCCTTAAAAAAAAAAGATAAATAAGTAAATCTTCAAAAACGACTGCCAAAAGAGTTTGTTACGTGGGATTTTCGGTGCAGGAATAAATAGAAGCATGACTTGTTGTTACTTATGCTTTATTAGAATTACTTATCATTAAGGAAAGTTGTGCATGTATTATCGTTTAGCGGACTTCATCCTTACCCTCTCGCGTCTCTAACTGATCTCCCCGTCCCTTCTCTCTACTTTTCCTATCTTCTCTCCTCCGGCCTAAGCCAGCAGAGGCGCACGCACGCATAGCTATATGCTATCGTACGTAACACGTCCGAGGCCACGACGCCGACGTCCTTGGCGGCGATTTTCTTTTTGATGTGTACTTATGTCTGTGTTATATTGTTTATGTTGTATAGCATTTTCCGATTAGAGAAAAGAGGGTGGTTTGAAGCGCTATATCCCTATTTCCTCCACTTGTTTCATTCGCTGTATTTAATGTGTATACATTTTTTTGTTTATTGTTTGCACGCTTTCCTTGAACAAATAATTTATCCTAGAATTCGCTTAGTTACTTGTATTGAATAATCACCTAATTACAATTTTTCTTGCTTATTATTCATGTACATAAGCATTATACAGGGTTATTATTATTAACAGTTTATTCTCGCTTTGAATAAAAATTAATATAATTGTCAGTTTCATATTTCTTTTTTTTTTTTTTTTTTTTTTTTTTTTTTTTTTTTTTTTTTTTTTTTTTTTTTTTTT